>CM032895.1:19450562-19683062 GCA_019176425.1 Megalops atlanticus
CATGAGACAGGGTTACTATGCCCTGTCAGAGCCGTGTTAAGGAAGTGAGTAGAAGTGTGACTAGAAGGTTTTAAGGTCGATACCAAAATGGGTCTCTGCTTGTTGGGTGCTTGGGTTGGGTGTTTTGCCTGAGCTGTGTCTGCTGCACAAATAAATAAAAATATGGCCTACATTTCACAGTTGTTACATTTGTTACATGTCTTGTTATATGTGTTATGTTTTGTTGTGTGTGGACCCCAGGAAGAGTAGCTGCTACCTTAGTGACAGCTAATGGGAATCCATAAAAAGAATAAAGAATGAATCACCAGGGTGTCTACATCATTCATTTGGCAATGAATGATGGAATGTGTTTACATCATTCATTTGGCAAACACTCCAGAAGAGTGACAGGAAGTGCATTCAATGGGGCTGGGTATGTAGCCGTATAGACACTGAATTATTAGGGCCATACTTATAATATAGCACCATTGTGGCAATCATTGCCACAGTAAGTACTGTTAGAATACGTATAACCCATACGCTATAACCATTTTCAGTGCCAAGCTTGTACCACCACAAATTTCAATTGCCACAAAGGTTTGTCCACTGAATAATGCTACCACAGGGAAGACAAGTTTATATTTGACAAAATGAAAGTGGTGTCACGTGACATGCTCTGTGTAACTTGGATCGAAACTTTATGAGACATATTTTGCTTTTACTGAAATTGCATTTCAGCGTTAATAAACCAAGCTGTTCGCTATGGTTCCTTCACCAAACCACTCAGAGGGTAACGAGGTCAAACCATTTAATTAAAATCATTAATCAATGACTGAATCCGGACGGGCCCCACTCAGGGTATATGAGCGAACGGATACCGCTGTTTTGTGTAGTGCGTTGACGAGGGACAGGCGAGTCGGTCTCGCGCATGCTCTCGCCCACGGCCAAAGAAGACATCACCCGGCATTGTTTGTGCGGTGCCAGGGCCTGCAACTTCAATGTCAGCGCGCCAATTAAGCTCAAACGAGAAGGACTTAATCGCAGCGCGGGGTCGGATGGGGGGGTGGAGCACTCAGGCTCGTGCCGCATAACCCAGCGACAGACAGGTTTGTTGACTGCAGTTAAACATCATGAATAATTCAGGGCCCTCGAAGTGGGGACCCTCAGATGGCACGCTCGCCTGTTTCGCGGGCCGGGGGGTATGTGTGTGTTTGCGTGCGTGGGGGCTGGGGGGTGCGCTCGCGAAATAGCCGAGGGCCACCTGCATTATTCATGAGGGCCCGTGCCACCTTGGCGGCGCTCGCCGGATGTTTTCTTGGGGACCTGCTAATTAACGCGTACGCTGGTATCCGCTTGGAGTCAGGTCCTGACGGGCGGCGGCGGCACCTCCTACCATGATCGCCTTGAGTGACACGCGCGTGCCGGTGTGACGGACCGGGAGGACCTGCCCCTGTCGCGGGGGGGACGGCTCCTCTCCTCCCTGTCTGCTGTCCGTCATTCAGGCCCTCCGGTTCCCGTGGCTCTGATGCGTGCCCGTCCCGTCCCATCCCCCCACCATTCCCGCGTGATTCGGTGTCCCCCTCTCCTCTCGTGTCCCCCTCTCTTCTCGTGTGGGCCCCGCACTGACAGATCTGACAGTTCACTACGCATTCTCTCGCAGGCCGCTCTTGTGTTGCTTGTCACTTTGCCAATTGGAGCACATGTTGGGTTATTACAGCTTTGTTGTTCATTAAAGGGAAAAAAAATCAATGTTGCACCCTTTCCTCTTTTCATCTACTACCTCCAAAAACTTACTCTAAATGCTGAACTGCACCTCATATACCAAACGTGAATTAAAAAAACAAGGTTTTGCTTTTTTTCAGAATATTTTTTGTTGTTGTTTTTTTGCAATTTTAACTTTGATATCACAGAACCAGTTAAACATGTACAAATCTGATAGGAACAAGAATATCTTCTAGGCTGGGCATTATCAATTCCTTATCAGGAAGCATTAAAACATCTTTAATTTCTAAATAAAATAAATAAGTTAAGCCACTGGGGGAGATGCTTAGTTTTGTTTGGCCTGAGCAGAATATCTGAAGGCGCGAAAATTTTCTGGGAACATACGCTTGCTGAATTTCAACCAAGTTCAGATAGTACTCTGGACAAAGTTGAGTGCTGCTCTGAGAACCCCATAATTTCGAGAATCTGGAAAATGCTACTTCTCCATGATAGTCTTCATGAGTCAGCTCAGTGGAGCAGCGGTACGAAAAAGTAGTTAGGGGAATTGGTCCAGGAACCAGAAGGTTGGAGGTTCAAGGTCTGGGCGGGACATTGTTCCTGTGCCCTTGAACGATTTTTCCTGAATTACCTCTGTGGAAAAACCAGCTGTATAAATGAAACATATTATTTAATATGATTCACTTCATCTGATTTAAGGGAATGAACAATAAGGCTTTGAAATGAGAGGATGCATATTTTGCCAGTGTGCTAAACGGTGACATCACAGATATGGCTGTTTAGACAAGTGCTTTTCAGATACAAGTAACACATACAAGTAAGACACTAAACTGAAGAATGACTGTGATTCATACATCCATGTCCAGTCTATGAGCACTTCACAGGCAGTGTTGTCTCACTGCAAGCCATTGACATGTCCAGCTTTGTTGGTGTGTTATAGGGCCCCGATGGACAACATGACCCCCAGCTGCCCCCTTCTTTGTTTTGTCTCTCATGAGGAATCTTCTGTATTAAGAGAACATCTTTGCTTTGTACAGATTGAATCAGCATGCCCCCCATCTCTGTTCTTCCTTGTGCGCTGCTTTTACACATTACAAATTCACTGTCCCTTCAAGAGATTTTCTTAGCCTCTGGTTACAAAAAAAAAAAAATCAGTTTGCATAGATGACACCTTATTTCTTCAAGACCCTCTCCGCCCCTATCTCCCCAGTCACCCCCATCCCCCACAATCCCCTTGGGAATATGTTTGACATTGCTAGGCCTTTGAACTCTGCTTGACACTGCGAGACAGGTCAATGCAATAAAACCTCCATAGGAAAAAAAAAAGATTTTCCTTAATTGGGCCCCCAGTACCTTGAGACCGATCAGACTTCAAAGTGCCGAAAGAACATGGTCCCAGTCAATAACGGCTCTGACGGGCTGAACGCAGCCCTGATGCAGCCGTCAGAGAGAGAGAGAGAAGGAGAGAGAGAGAGAGGGAGAGAGAGAGAGAGAGAGAAGGAGAGAGAGAGAGTCATCGGCTCATGAAACAGAGGAGCTTCAGATCCATAACGTATGTCACAACAAAGCCATCTCATTTACCCACACTTCCGCTGTCTTTTCCCATAATGCAGAGCTCATAAAGCAGACCTTGAGGAGCTCTGTGCACCTGAGGATACTCATTCATTAATCATCATACTGATGCGGTCCGTTGATGTCAAGGTGAAACACTTGCTGTTTTAGTGATAACGGCACTTAAATCTACAATTCAGATCTCTCTTCCTGTGAGCAGGTCAACAGGACAGTGTAAAAAATTACATGCAGTGCGTTTGATCTGCAATTGTTTATGCTTATTTTGATTTGTTTTATTATTTTGGTATTAATTTCCAGTCACTTTTGTATCACCAGCAAAACAGTTCCCATGATGCCCTGAACACAAATCTATAAGGCAGGTATTGCTTATTTGAAAATGGGGGGATGAAATCTAATGCATATATAAAAAGGACAGTCTTGAGGCTAAAAATGTAAGGGGGTAACCTCATTCTTATTTGGTTTTGACAGAATCACCTTGGGAAAAAGTGTAAAATGTCTCCAGTCCATAAACAGACCACCCCTTATTGTTTGATGATTTCAGAATTTTGGCACGAACCGTGGAAACGAGTCTCTTTGTCCAGCCTCCCACGGCCAGTGTTGTATGTTTCACTAATGGATGCTTTGTGATATGTGTGACCCAATGCACCTTCACCCCATATGGCCTCAAGGCTGAGAGAAGATTTAGGCTTTAAAAAAAAAAAGAAAAAAAAAGGAAGGGGACCAGGGCTGGCTCTAAAAACGCTGGAACGTGTGACGTGGAAATTGATTTTTCATCAGGCCTCTCCTGCAATTACAGCAACAGGCGTAATGAAGTGATTGGTTTCGCTTCGCCGTAATGGCTTGTCATGAATGCTGAGCGGGATGGTGGGAGACCATTAGAGCCACAATGGCTGACAAGGCTGTAAGCACTCCCAGGAGCTCAGGGGCCCTTTATTGCTGCCCTCTGGCAGCGCCCTGGCCTAGCTGGCGGCCAGCTGTGGCAGCGAGACCCCCCGCTTCAGCGACTTTGCAAGTGGTCCGCTATAAACGCTGGGGCTTCACGCACACACACACACACACACACACACACACACACACACACACACAAAAAATAGCACCTGTTCGGAATTAACCATTGCCTGGTGCTGCTCTCAGCTACCTTGAAAAGGCAGTAACAAGTTCATTGAAAAGCAGCTGTGGGCATTATGGTCACGGGGATTTGGAACATATGGGAAGGAAAGCCAGTGGCTTTGTACAGATTATCAGAATTAGAATGTGCCGCTGAGGAGGAAGGCTACAGATTGGGAGATAGCGTTTAAAAAAAAAAACACAACTTTGGAGCTGACAGATCTTTGTTGCCACCGTCGGATTGGACGGGCGCCTAGACGCCGTGACGAAAATAAACGGCTGTCACTGTCACCGTGGCTCTCAAACTGCCTTTATAAGGCCACTGACTTCTCATATCACTTGGAAAAAGAAAACAGTCATATAACTGTTTGTGTTCCTTTTGCTGAGATTCAAAGTTCAGATTGAAGTGGAAGAAAACATGATGAGGCACAACAAAATTGAAAAGAAACATATTATGGGCTGTAACAGAGGGCAATAAATAGATTACTGTCACAAAGCACTCTATCTTTGTACTGATACATGCCAACAGTATTAATTGCGTGTGACATTCATACATAAACCCTTGTGTGAGAAGAGTTGATGAGGCCTGTATTAACATATTCATCTTTTGAGTTTTTTATTCTGGTTTACGGCCAGCATTTACCATTTCATATAAATGTGGTTGAATTGATTTAGTCAGATAAAAATGTCATTTTATTATACTGACTGAAAAGTGTCCCTGTCTGAAGGACCACAACGTCACCTAATGTTGTGAGAAAGATCTTTGACCAGGAAATTGACTGGAGTAGTCCACAATAAAACTGCACCCAGTGTTTCGCAATCACAGAGTCAATTTTTAAGAGATAACCATCAGATGAGATAAGCATCAGACCAGGGGTTATTTGCACTGTTTCGTGTCATTCTCCTGAATGAAGGGGCGAAACTGCTTGAAAGAGAAAGAAGGCTTTATTCAGTGAAACAGTGAAATGGGGATGCAAACAGCTGCCATCTCAGTTTGTACCAGCGTCCCAAACATTGCAGTGTGCATGCAATGGATTTCTGAATGCTGCTCCCCTGAATAAAGCAGTGCATTCTGGGAATCTGTTAATGTAGCTGTTTTCACAGCGGCTTTGCGATAACAGTATTAGAGGACAGCGGCGGGTCACGTGGGCCCGTGTGAGCGCAAGGTGGTAAACCTCCCTCCCGCCTGGCATATGGCGTTCGCCGGCAGATGCCTCAAGTGCAGACAGGGGAAAGTGGGGCCCAAAGACACAGGCGCTCCTTGCCTGATAAAGTAACGTGAGTAGATTAGGCTGAGCTTAGGAGGAGTGAATGCTGTTCCAGTCCACGGGCTCCGCGGTGCCAGTGTTTACCAGAGTTTGCACTCCCTTTCGCCCTCGCCTCATTGTCTGCTTGGTCACCAAAGTCAAATTCGGACGCGGGGGCGACGTTTCGAGCCGCCCGGGCCATCCGGCTTTAAATTGCCCTTGCATACAAACCCCCGCTTGCTTGCGTCTCACACTCGCTCTCGCAACCAGCACTTGCAAAGCCTTCGCCGTGAAAAGAAAAGAAAAGAAAAGAGAAAAAAAAAATTGTGCTGCTTTTAAAGGCCCTGCAACAATAGCCCTCGCTATTTAATTTAATCATTTTCAGTGTTAAACGAGAAGACCCAGAAATAATTACGGCCATTCTGTCTTTTTAAGTACCATTTTATTTTCCATCAATGGATTAACTCTGAAACTAAAAAGGCCCCGGTATTCATGGAACAATGGGTTTCACACTGGCTGAGAGGAGAAAAGCAGGTCTAGTCTGCCACTGCGAAAGAATAGAAAACCCTCGGCCCTCTAAGCCTCAGAGGGAGAAACTCTTACGCCAACACCGCCAGATATAATTCAGCCCTTTGAAAACTTACGCGATTGTCACTTTCCTGTAAGAAAAGCCCGCTATACAGCAAATAGAAACTTGTTTAGGAAGACCATTGGAGAAAGCGTGATAGAAGGCTTTGCCTTTATTGTACCGGTGCAAATTCGCGCTGGTATTTTCAACGCTCAAAAGAAAAGTTGAGCTAATTGACAATGCGAGTGAAATTCAGCTGCCATTATAAATCTGGGATGGAAAGCCTATTAAGATTGTTTGTCTAATGCCTCTATTCACTCTCTCCCTCTCTCTTCGGCAGATTCTTGAGAGGAGCAAAATATCCCCCTTTTTTTTCCCCGGTGAGACAGCGCCAGGCGCACAATAACAAATTAAACCTTTAGTTTCAGAGGGAAGCGTAGAGGAACTGTTTTTAAGATGTGCTTGAAAACACTTGAGCCGTTCATCAAAGCCTTCTCTCCCAGACTTTTCTTCTCTTTCCCTCGTGTGCACTTTTATTTGTCTGCTTCAAGGCTTTATATACATTTCACTACAAGTGCGTAGATTAATGTCTACTGCTCCCAGCTGATTATTCACATGAATATAGCTTTAAAACAGGGATATTTTGGTCAATGGAGGGGGTTGTTAGGATTTGTAAAAAGAAGTAAAAACAACAATAAACATGTTTTTAATCACTGCGAATGAGGGCACTGGTTTTGCACTTTGTGTCATTATAGTCAGTAATCATGTCAATCAAAAAATGGCTGGTAGTTGGTTAGATAGAATATATAGAATTGCTAAGACATTTGATTCTAAAATATTTCAAAGGCATTATGTAATCAACTATTAATATTTAATTAGAAAAATGGGTTGGTTGTTACTGGCAACACCGTGGCATGAATGAATAAATATTGAGCTGAAATAGGCAAGGCGGTAATTTTAACACTGCCTGGCTAATGAGACCACAGAACCAACAAGGAATTCTGGGCTCTCCCTCCATTGTATAGATTGATTAACGAGTTGGAGAATGAGAGGTTAATTTGTGCAGTCACCCCTAATCCATTTAATTTCTTAAATCCAGCCGAACATGCAGTGGGGTCTTTATTTTATTATTTCTTTAATTAAAGCATCATTTACATTACTGTCCCATTAAAGACACTGCAGGTCCGCTGTTAAATCCACTGAAAACAGGGAGGCCTTAGGACAAGTCCTCGTGGTGATTTTTCAACCGTAATCATTTGACTGGAGACGGGTGATTCATATTACGTCCAATAAAAAATACCGTAGTGATTCCACGTTTGCCTTTACTGTTGCCTCTCCCCACCCATTTTCACATTAATGAAAGGAACAGTGGCTTTCAACTGTGTTATTGCGATGTGGTTGACCCTGAGTCACCACATTGAAAACAGTTACAGCACCATTAAAATACATTCAGTTCAATTCACTTCAATTCAATACATTATTGTCTCAGGGAAATTCATTTTATAGCATGTCACTCAGCAGAAACCATGCACAATACAAACATACATATACATACTACACACTAGTGCATGGCTCACATTAGCATGGTTTGTTGAAAGAATAATGTGCAAAATTTACATGTGCAAATTCACCATAGTTGTGGCATGAATGAGTTTAATTCTACTGCACTTGACCCTGGGTAACCTGAATGTGTAATCCTGAAGGGAAAGTCACAAACTCCTTGTGCAGAGGGTGATCTCTACATCCTAAAATAAAGCTGGGCTCCCAATGGACCTGCTGAACAAAGATATCAGAGAGGGAGGTCTGATCTCCAATGATCTTACCAACCATCTTTACAGTCCTGTTAAGATGTATCTTGTTAAGAACATTCAGATTACCAAACCAGGCACTCATGGAAGAGGTCAAAACAGATTCAGTAAAAGACCTTTAAAACAGTGGCATTGTTGTTCTGTTCAAATTAAAAATGTGCTGTCATTCACGCAACCTCAAGTAATGAATCTTCCCTTCTCAATGCCTATACTGAGTGAAATGTTTTCTATGGTCCAGCTTTTTTTTTTTTAAAGGTACCCTGCTATTCTTAAACAACAAGTACTTCTCTATCATTGGCTCTGATGTGTCACATGTGGAAGGCATATAGGCCAATCATAGGAGAGTGTGCAGTGGCCACCAAGAGGGAGCTAACGTTTAATATTGAAGCATTTCTTTTTGGAAAAAATAGCTTTTTAGGTGCTTGTAAAATAAAGTGTTTAAGAAAGGGGATTCTTTACAGAAAAGTAAATTATCAATAAGGCATGCAAAAATATATAATAACCATGTGTGATAAACAAAAGTATTTTTAAAACACCTCCACGTTTAAGTGTGGTGAACAGATACATGAAAAGACAAAACAATATAAATATTAAAACCTTTCCATGGCATACCTGGAGACTTTGATTTTTCCGTATCTGTAGTATATCTACTATTCTTTTGCTTTTATCTTAGTTCATAACATAAAGGAGAGATTTCTTTTATTAATAAAATTGATGCATTGCTCCTCTGAGTAGCTGATCAGTCTTACAGTTTGATCTGTAGAACACATAAGTGGTGTATCACTCTCTGAACTGATTTGCTGAAATTTTGTGTGCTCACAGCAACTTAGATTTGGGTTGACGGTGTTATAAATCTGTAATAAATATTAACACAAATGTCCATATAAAAGCATGTCCGTGTTAAATTTTGTTTACATTGATCAAGGTGAAAGAAGATAACAACAGATGTGTAGATGTGTGGGCATGGTATTTCTCAAAATACAGAACACTATTTCTTTAAAAAATGGAGATGGAAATGAATGGTGTGAATTTAGTCCATCTTTGAATGCAACCTATTTACAATGAGAGTGAACTAGAAAAAAGGAAATTGACAGCAACCTTGGTTTGAAGACAGAGTGATTAACTGGAATGCAGTTTCTCTTCATAGAAAGGACTCAGTTCTCCATTGTCAGAGATCTTTGTCACAGTTTTTTGCCGTTTCCAACACCTCCAGGAGTAAGAGTCTGTAAAAAACACAGTTGTGGAAAGGAGGTGAAGTGAGGGCAGCTGCTGAAGGTGAAAGAAATGGAGAGAAGAAGACAAAGGGGGCTCTGTGATCCGATGAATCCCGCCGTGGAGAAGCGGGCCGGCGGAACCTGCAGCCGCCTCAGTGGCCAGCCGGTAGCGCGAGCGGCGAGGAGCACATCGGCGAAATTGCTCTGAACCTCACCTCAGCTTTAAATACCCCGGATCGATAAGGTCACGGACTCCCTTTGTAAGCGTGATGGGGGCCTGTCTCACCACATCTTCGCCTGGACGTGTTGATGGGCTTACATGCACACGCGCGCACACGCACGCACACACACGCACACACACACAAAAAAAAAAAATCCAGGTCAGTCACTTCGCAGTTCCACTTCAGATAGCTTTCTTTCGCAACAGAGGCCTGCCGTTTGACTCATCGGCGCGGGGAAGGGGGGAGACCTCAAAGGTGTTGTCTCTCTCAAGGCGGGAGTCTGTGTAGTCCCCGGTGGCTGTGTCCGTGAGCAGAGGCGTGGGTGCGGCCCCTCCATCTGACACTCTGGCATGTCCCCGGTGCACGGCGGCTCCTTCGGCCAACGGGCCGCGCCTCTGAGCCGCACCTTCCCAAGTGCGGCTTCAGGCTGCCCCCGGGTACTGCCAACACCTTTAGCGTCACTTATGCTCAGCTGCAACTGAAAGTGGACTCGGAGAGTAAGGGAGAGAGAGTAAATCTGAAAATTTGCAGGAATTGCTTTATTTTAGCCAGCTAGCCATGGCCTCATTTACAATACCCCACACAAAACCCGAGACGGTTGGAGCAAACATTCTGGGAATCGAAAAACCATCATTGTTATGTTGTTTTGTGGACTCCCATCTCATTAAAGTTCCTAGTATAGAATAAATGAGGTGCCAATAGAGGCAGGCAGGGGCCTTCCTCAGGCTCCTCCACACTCCGGTACATAAATTGTAAGTATTCCTCAGCCTTGGAGAGACGTGCGGATCCCTCTTCAGCGCATCAAATCACAGGCTTTGTCATGCAGCTTCAAATAAAGCAAGCAAGGAGCAGATGGCAGAAGGGACAAACAGGGCTTATTTAATCTGCTTGTGTTTGCAAGGAAGTAATTGTATTTTAACCTGGAGAAAAACACAGTATTACATACAGGCAAACAAATTAAACTCACTTCAGTAGATCACAGATGACTCTGTTTTTTCCAATAGCAAGGGTGTATTCGTTGCACACAAGCGGGCTCGTCACATGTACATACGTGTGTGTGTGTGTGTGTGTGTGTGTGTGTGTGTGTGTGTGTGTGTGTGTGTGCGCTTCAGCATTACGGCTGCGGTTGTATTTGGTGTTGCTTTGCAAACATGTTTTGAAAGGGTGTCACCTGATGAGAGACAAAGTGTTTCAGAGACACTCAGAGAGGCACAATAAAAACATTCAAGTGACATGACATGAAATGGCTGGACTCAGGTTGAGCACTAGACACCAAAATGTTCATGAAAAGCAGATTGATTTGGAACATTTGTTCCATTTTGGGCCCTAGCAGAGCAATTAGTGCTGAATTCGAGTAACCTGAGCTTCACCACGTATGTTTCAATACAACTAGTGGGTGGCCATCTTGGAAAATGGCTTTTTCAGTGGAACTCTCACTTAGCTTGGCTGGAAAGTTTTCATCAGGCATACTTTAGGAGCATGGCAAATTTCATGCTGGCAACCTGAAAGTTAGACTATAGTGCAGCACGTATTTACCCAACAGCACATTAGCCGGTGTAATGTATCTTGAGTAGTCCTATGGGAAATACTCGTTTGACGTTTCCATCGTGATATCTGATTAGTCAGTGTGTACACGCCTCACTTTTTCTGCGGCGCGCAGAAAGGAATCGCTGATGCTAATCATTCCATTTTCTTTCCAGAGAAGTCAGCTGGGAACGCAGTGTCTGATTACCCCGAGTATTTATGGAGTTAATGCGTGCCATCCACAGTGGGACACCACGGAGAGTGGCGCGGGGAGAACAGCCCGAAGCTAGCAGTAAATGGCAGCCCATTTCGCAAATTTGATTCTTAACTCATCCAGCTCAAATCGGACGCAGTCACGAAGAGACAATAAAAAATTAAGCCTGCCAAATGAAATCCTTTGATCTGGAGTGAAAACAAAGTTATTTTTTAAAACAGAAAAAATACGGTATTAATTGTTATTTATTATGTATAAAAGCCAAACATAGATATAAAAGTAGGAAACTAGCATTGCAACAGCTACTGGTGGTGTTGAATGTCAAACACTTTGATTGTTTATGTTTAAAACACCGTGAACAGATTGGGGACTATCAAGTGAATTATGCCATCTCTGTGGTTGAAAATGTATGGCCTTTATCACTATGCAAGGGTCTCACCAAAATACAGTCCCAGTCAAAAGTTTGGACAGACCTTCTCATAGACGGATTTTTCTTTATTTTACTATTTTCCACATTTTAGAATAATCGTAAAGGCATAAAACTAGGAAACAGCACAAATGGAATTATGCAATGACCAAAGAGTGTTAAACAAACCAAATTATTTTATATTTTAGATTCTTCAAAGTAGCCAAAAATATTTTTAATTACCTTTTTTAGGCAGAAATTCATACATAGGCATCAATTTCACTGTTTATATTTGTCTAAAAAACAAATTTCAAGCGTTTAAGCATAAGTCTTAAGATCAGAATGTCTTTGAATTCATCTTTCCCATTATCTTGTGCAAACTTTTGACTTTAAATGCCCCTTCCTTCAACCCCCTCCCCCAACCACCCACCCCTTTTTGCTCCATTTCTGCTGTTCCAAAATTCCACTTATTACTTGTATTTTCCTCTCTCATAATCTGTTTTGCTCTTTCCACAGTTCTTTTACATAAATAACAGTCTGTTCCATGTGAGAGCTTTAAGAGGATAGTACATTTCAAGTGCACCTGTATTCTTAATGGCTTAATGGCTATACTTACTTCATGACACAGGTATGTCTTTTTTCTGATAGGATCACTTCTGATGAAGAAAGCAGTTCAAAAACCACCTCTTTGTGTTTAGTGTTGACACTTAATTTACTGAACTTTCTATCCATGGCTGTCACGTGACAACTGATGGCACTGATGTGTTACTTGTGCAGGCACGTGTGTTCAGTGACGTAGCTGACACACACACTGATAATATGTCTCCGAGGAGCAGGGGCAAGTGATTCACAAGTGATCCAATGTAGCAAAAAAGGTAAATAACTCCCACAACAAATACGTATGAATTCTCTCTAAACTATTGCTCTGCAAGAGCAGGAGTCAGCTTTTTGGTCAAGGTACACACATTGCGAATATAACACCTTTTCTCTGTAATAGTATACACTGTGGTTATAAGCTCAGAAGACTTTGAATCTGGATGCCCAAAACAACATGAAATTGACCAAAGAAAATGAATGCCTGAACAATGGTGCCACATCATTTTTTGTTCTGCGTCTGTCAGTATGCAAGCAGGTTAGACCAGGAATCTCCTGGATCAGTGTATGATTCAGAGAGCATCTACCCCTGGCATCTATGCTGCGCTAATCACAGCTCTTCCAGAAAGAGTGGATTATGAATTTGCAGAGGAAAAATCATCACTGTCTGTACTCATTGGGATATGAACAGCGCTGGATATGAATGCTGAACACACAGGATCATGAACGTACACTGTAAGATTAGGGGCCTGATTAGTATAGCAGTTTTTGTTCATGGGCACTCGAAACAGCGTTTTCGAAATATTGCACACAAATCATGTACAGTGTCTACAGTTTGCATCATAAATAAGATAACAATGTTGAAATGTTTAATGCCTCTCAGTACATTTAAGAAAAAAACAAAGAAGGCTTGCTTATGCTTCAGTGCTACACAAATGAAATGAAGAGGAATTGGACATGGACTATTAGTACTTAGTATTTTGTGCCTCTCAAGGAAGCCGTACAAGGCACTGCGTTTCCCCCTCAGGGGATTATGGTCTGTGAGAATGCTGACGTTCATCAATCTCTGACTCCCTCTGGCCAGTATTTATTTTGTGTCAGGAATAAACTTCTACCGGAGCGTCAGATGTTGATTGATGGCAGTGTTTAGCTTCTTCCACAAAGATTATCTTTCATTGTTCCCTGCTTCTATATATTGCATCATTCACTTTATCATTGAAAATAAACCTCATGAGGATCCTGGCAATAAAAAAGCTCCTGGAGTCCTCCTGAATAGCATTTCCATAAAACATAAGAGGATATTTTTTATAAAGAAGTATTTACCTATAAAAATCAGGCCGGTAGGATGAGACAATAACAAAACATTCATCATATGATTGTCATATTATAGGAGATACTTGGGATACAGTACTGTGTTAGAGAATACAGAGCTAGGACTCTGACCTGTGTGACAATAATATTGTGTCTAGATAATGGTGGCTCTGGTTGCACAAATGATAACAGAGTGAGTGACAAGATTCAGTTAAAAGAGGTTTGCCTTCACTTCATTCGATAGTAGACTACCAATTACAGTGTGCATATGTAAGAGTGATTTATTGTGCAGATAATCTGTGTGTTCTATGCGTTTCAGTACTTTCTCTGTGTATGTTTCTATGTATGTGCATATAAATGTGTGTGTTTGTGTGTGGTGTGTGTGCATGTGTCTATTTATATATGTATATACATATCCATCTGTGTATGCGTGTGTGTGTATTTATGTGTGTGTGTGTGTGTGTACTTGCTCACATATATGTATGAGTGTGTATTTACCCATTCATGTGTATGTGTGTGTGTGTGTATGTGCATGTGCGTGTGTGTCTTTGCATGCACACATGTGTAAGTATGAGTGTGTATGTACCCATTCCTGTAAGTATGTGTGCATGCCTGTGTGTGTGTGTGTGTGTGTGTGTGTGTGTGTGTGTGTGTGTGTGAGTGTGTGTGTGTGTGTGTGTGTGTGTGTGTGTGTGTGTGTGTGTGTGTGTGTGTGTGTGTGTGTGTGTGTGTGTGTGTGTGTGTGTGTGTGTGTGTGTGTGTGTGTGTGTGAGTGTGTGTGTGTGTGTGTGTGTGTGTGTGTGTGTGTGTGAGTGTGTGTGTGTGTGTGTGTGTGTGTGTGTGTGTGTGTGTGTGTGTGTGTGTGTGTGTGTGTGTGTGTGTGTGTGTGTGTGTGTGTGTGTGTGTGTGTGTGTGTGTGTGTGATGTGTGTGTGTGTGTGTGTGTGAGTGTGTGTGTGTCAGTGTGTCCCTCTCTCTGCGTCTGTAATGATGCAGCGCAGCAGCACTGGAGGTGCTGATCCGAGCGAAGCTGTCCGTCCGCCTTCCACGCCGGCTCCACCAGCTCCCTTTCACATTGCCCAGCCAAGCACGCACCATTACTGCCCCTGACTTCAATGAGGGATAAAACTCATTCCATGGATGATAAATCACCATAAGAGAGCCCACATGTTCCAGTGGGTGCTGTGGGCATTATATAACTCCGAAACAGGGGGCCTGTCAGGGCCCCTGTCGGTGATGGGGCTGTATCCGCGAGCTCTGACAAGCGAAGTGTGAATGGGCCGAGAGAGAGGGCCGTGGGCGTTCATTTCAAGGTCAGGGAGGGAGTGCGAGATCTCTGAAATTGCAAGGGGGAGAGAGAAACGTCTGTCACGAGTCAAAAGATAAAGAAAAGTGATTGCCTCCTCCGACGGAAAAAAAAAGAAGAAGAGAAAAGAATGGAGGGAAGGAGGTGCATAACATGCCGTGGTGTGTACATAAATTGAGGCTGAGTGACTGTAATTATCGTTCGCCCTGGCACCGCGTGAGGAGTTTATGGAGACAGAGGGTCAGATGCTGCTCTAATTGCCGTGTAACTCAAGCCTTTTGCGCTGATGGACTTTTTAGGAGGTTAAGTGATACTTAATGGCCCGCCGCCCCCTCTAGGTTTGTCTTCCCTGACTGGTGCGCTCCCAGATCTATAGCTTTAACTGCGTGTTGCTGTGTTTCAGTCAAGCAGCTCACTGCAGTCTGAAACTCTTCTGTTAGTGCTGAAGAAGATCTATTGTTGGCCTGTTTTCTTCTTCTTCAAAAGGGAGAATGCTCATAGGTTGCAGTTTTTAGTGTGTTTATGAATCCAGATACAAGTGAATAGCAATAGTTAATATCATACGCAATGATGCAAATCAAAATTATGTCACATAATAAAATGTATCATCCCCTTCCATTCAGTAAAGTATATTAGTTATGTTATATTATGTATGCCCTTTGCGAAACAGAGGATTTTAACAGCAGGTCCTTTTCATTAAGGCCTAAAACTAATGATGTGTCTTTGTCATTGTTTTATTTATGACAATGTCCCTAATATTTACAATAATACAAATGAAATTTGCTGACATTATAATTTGTTCCATAATGTTACATACAATGTAATAGAACAGAACATAACACTCAGGAAATTTTGAAAAAGACAGTATGCAGTGTTGATACTATAGGTACATATCACACATGAATAGTGAGAGTGTGTCATTATTATAGTTTGGTTAACTAGCTAATGATTAACAGCGAGTAATTACAGAAAGATATGTTTACCGTAAAATACAATGTAAGGACTCTACAATTAAAGCATGTTTGCAATAAAAGAATTATTGATCAGCTTTCTTTATGAATGCACAAGGCAAGTAAGTAGATATGTTTTTGTACCTTTCATACAACCCTTTTTATGTGTCCATATATGGCTATAGAGAAGCTGGGATATTAAGCAGGTTTCTGGGTAACTTGCGGGGGTAAGAGCCATGACATCATGTCCTTCATGACGTATGTGTTTAAGGTTACTTGTTTAATTATTACACATCCTCACACTTTTGGTGGTCTACAAAAGTCATGGAAAAATTAATAAAATGTGATATTTGCTCAAATTCATTTGTGCACCATAGCTTCTTGATAGAATGACCCTCTAAATGTCTTTATGCTGTGCTTTCCCACCACTTAAGGACAACAGAGGATTGCAAACTCTGATAACGTTCTGCAGACTTTTGAGGAAGGCATTACGTTAAATGCAGCACGGTACCTGAATACTAATATCTGAATCCATTCCATGAGAAAGCATGGGGCTTAATGATGATCCTTCATCCGCTAACAGTGCTGAAAACACCTTCCATTAAGCTAAACAAGATTGTACTTTTTCCTCTCCCACATGACTTGTCCTAACTGCATTAAGGCTTCATTTGCATAACCCAGATTGATGAGATAGGTAGGAAATCGTTTGAGTCATAAAAAGAGGTGAATTGTGGGAATAGAAGGAATCTTAGATGAGATGTCACATTTCATTAGGGTGGCAATGCTTCATCCTTTTTTTTTTCCAAATTACATACCGCAGTAATAACTGTAAGTGTTTTAATTTTTTCATAAAAATACTTCAAATAAGTTTGATATTGTCATAGAATTTTTCCTCTGTGAGGCACTAGACTCCATTCTTTACATGGCCAAATTTATGTTGCATGTGCAGCTGAGGATTCCATGCAGTCCAGTGAAAGTAGTGCACCCGCAGCACTGTCTGACACATGTTGTGTTCGGGTCATGTGACCAGTGATTCGCCCCCCCTGGGGAGTAGAATCTGTAACTGTTACATTGTATCTCATGCTGCAGTATAGGATGCTGTTCTGTTGGCTGTACGAAGGAAATGGCAGAAAAATCTTGCAAACCTCCGGGCTCTCTCTTTTGTTTATTGTGAAACAGCCTTTGGTTTTTACAATATAGTACACAGAAATGCTGTGGAATCTGTGTTTTTTTTTTTTTGATTTAATACTATTTGCCCATAATACATCCCGATGCTGCCCTGACACTCAAAAACATACAATACGAGTAAACTAGATGTGCCAGCGGGTGCTATTGTTACACTGAAAGGCAGGGTTCAATTTGTTACAATCAGACTGTATATATAAAGGCTGCAGAAAACAATATTCTGCCAGCGCTGAAATAACTGTCCACCTCAGCATTGTTTGCCTGGCTCTTTCAAGGGGTCAAAGACTCCTCTAGTCAACCCCTCCCGGTCTGCCCGGTGGCCTGTGGTACTGCTTGTGTTTTTTAAGTTGATCACACAATCAGTTACTTCCACTGACACGGACAGAGAAGTCATACTAATTTTTTTCCCGGCATTCCTGTTTTTTTTTCTCCACGTCCCCAGTGTGATATGCCGCAGTCATATTCTAATGGCAGTGCCGGGTTGACGTCTTGCATGCCATCCATTTCTCTTTACAATTTGTGCATAAGCAGGTGCGGGGGAAACCTGCTATTTACCGGAGAAGAAGTCATGCTATTTCCAGTGAAAACTATTCAGATGGGAGGGCTGCGGGATTACCAAGTCAGTCTATCAAACTGGGTCACAATTTTGATGATACATGCAGCTATGCTGAGTACCCACATAATATGTAATTTGGACAGTCTGTTTTTTTTCCTCTTTCATATGTCTGGCCCTCAGTAAATATCTTCCCCTAGTGAGTTATAGCGTTTGTTCAGAGTGGCCTGGTGATGTTGTTTTGTTAAGACACACCCACATTTGGCTTTAGCATCCTAAATTTGTCATTATCAATGATTTTTCCAAAGTGAGAGGTGATATATGATAAAATACTCTGTAATATGGGATGTAGTATTATTTAACTGCAGCCTACCCAGTAACACTTCAGACAGGAGTGTAACAGGACAGGGTGTTACAGACTGTAACAGCCTGAGTGTCTGAAAAAGCCCCAAGGAGGGAATCATGGTGTTTAGGGTTTCAGTCGGATTATTGCTAATGTGTCCAGGTATCGATCATTTAAACTAGATTTAGCCAGCTAAACCTATACTTATAGCTAAAATGCTTGAGGATTACCATTATTATGTAGCCACTGTAATGAGCCCAAGTTTATAGTCTGCCTGCTGTAAAATGTATTGTCCCAGTTTCACAATAAAGGACCACATTCTTTGCATCATGTACTTTGCACTTTATATTCCAAAGAAATGTACTTGTATTGAATGAGAGTACAACAAGTGGTCAGAGAAACAGGCTTTCTGCTGAAGCAGTAATGATGTTGGCTGCATTCCTTTTAACAAACCTATTAAATGATACCAGAGAATTCCTTTCCCCTGGTCAGTCAATGTAGTAGTTTTATTTGTAAGGTGATGGAGGTGGAGAGAGGCCTGCATTGTAAAATACTTTTATGTTATTCGTGGAATGGAAGCATGCAGTGGCTTCTCAGGCTAGTCTGAATTAGCCTGAGACCCTCTTCTTTTACCTGGAATGTGCTATGAACAAACAGGATGTGATTTTTTCAGCATGCGATTTATTGGAAGCCAGGCATGTATTTCAGGGTGCAACAGTAAGTCATTGAATCATGCCATTAGTAAAATTAAGTGTTTGTTTGCGGTGATGATCCACAGATTACATTACATCCTCTTTTAAATACCTGGTCCCAGTTTTAGTTGTATTTACATGTACAATCTGGTGTTACATTTTCCCTTCGATATTATAGGTAGCACCTACACATAGCCATTATTTTTATTTTTGATTGCATAAATAAACCAAAGCTGAATTTGATCATTGCCAATTTCTATGATGCATGTTCATTAATGTGTCACTTACATTGGAGTGTACAGGTCACACCCTCCTTGAAGTTTGCCTAGATGGAACATATGAAGTGAATAGCTTGGGAAGAACAAGAGGGAAAAGTCTATTTATTGTTTATTCTTCCTTTTTGCCTTTTGCATTGAAATTGCCTCACTTTCTCTTTAAACTCACTTAAACAGTAGCCGTTTACATATTTCACAGAGTCTGAAGAGAAGAGATGAATCAAAGTTCCCTTCAAATCAAGTGTAAAATGTTAGGATAAATTCTCACCACTCCGCATTTCAATAGACAATATTGGATGTTACCACATTCAAGTTATTTGAATGCCCTTCTGTCAAATGAGAGAGCAAATGAGATCAAACAAATCGGTAGCTACATTCATAAAAGAGGCACATTCAATGTTACAGCCAGGATAAGTTCAAAGTATCTGAGGACAGTCTTTTTATACCTAGCTCTGAAAGGTCAACACAGGTGTATAACATAATTGCGAAGCAGTGCTTCTGTTTTCAGTAAGGCTATTAACGAACCTTTAACTCATGGCAACAAATGTGAAAGGAAGGCACATTTTTGATAGAAGTGGATGTGTTTTTTCTACCTGTTGTTTAAAAATAAGGAGTGTTAAATTATTGAAATTAAACTGAGTACGCAACAGATCCACAGTCAATACTACAGTAAGGATGGGGCTAATGGTTAGTGGTTACCTCTAAAGTGTCACGACAGGTGTACAAGAAAATTAGAAACGAACAGCCAACCAATGCTGCTGTTTTCAATGGGCCTGGTATCAAGATCAAGATTCTAACTAAATCGATGCAACTTGGTTGCTCCCATTTACATACAGTGCATGTGTTTCCCATGCAGACGCTTTCATGGAGGGGAACTTGCAGTGTTGCCATCAAAACAGCAAGGCGTTCGTAGGTGAGGTGCCCGGCTTAGGCACAAAACAGCAGTGACCTGCCCAGGGTTCAGATCAGCAACCCTCATGATTCTGGTGCCCTGCCTCCTCACCGCTGGCTGACACAAGGTCCCCCGCTGCACTTTAAAGTGGAAAACCTGGGAGACATCCCCTCGCTGCGGCGACAGATTTAAACATGCGCCGCGGATGCAAATGAGACAATGCGCCTCGTGTCGTGATGGGAGGGGAGCAGGCAACTGCGCAGCTGCGGACGAGCCTCCCAGAGCACACGGGTGCGGCCAGTCCCCGAGCGGCGGCTCCGAAAAACAGCAGACGGGGCGCTCGGGAACGGCACGCGCGTGCCGCGCTGTCAGGAAGAGAGGCGTGTCGCAGGAGCAGATGTGACCAGAGGGGACGAGGGGACAGGTGTCTCTCGCGCTCTCTGTCGATTATAATGGAAATGAATAAACATCTCCACATGAACCCTGCTGAACCTCGGGGGGGAAAGGGTGTGCGTGTGTGTGTGCATGCGTGCGTGCGTGCGTGCGTGTGTGTGCGTGTATGTGTGTGTTTGCGCGTGTGTGTATGTGTGCATGGGTATGTATGTGCGTGCGTGTGTGTGTGCATGCAAGTGTGTATGTGTACATATGTGTGTGTGCGCATGTCATGTGTGTGTACGTGTGTGTGTGTGCATGTGTGTGTGCATACGTTTATGTGGGCATATGTGTGTGTGCATGTGTGCGCATGTCGTGTGTGTATGTACATTTATGTGTGTGTGTTTGTGTGTGTATGTGTGTGCGTGTTGGGGGTTGTTATTGTGCATTGAGTAAATCTGATTGTTTTAAACAAGAAAAAAAAGGCAAAAGAAAAAGTACAACAGGAAGCACCCCTGGGCTTCGGTTTGCAAGCTCTACAGCCTGCCTACTGTAAAATGTATCTACTGTAGCTGGTTTCACAATAGCAGATAATGGCCATTCCGTCTTATATTTTTACACTTTCTACTGCAGTGAAGTGTATCTGCATTGACAGAATGCAAGGCAAGTTGCAGGAGAGGCAGGCCTTCTGGTAAATAAATGATGATGTTCCCCACATTCTTTTTACCAAGCATCTCGCGTTTTACCTGAGAACTCCTTTTTTTCCTTTGGTCAATGATGGAACTTGTCAGTCACAGGCCACCGTTTTAGCTATTAGCAGAGAGAGAGAGAATGATTTATTCTCCCAGGGTCTTATGCAGCACTTGCACACAGTGACTGAGGAGACTTCCTTTATTGCGGGCTTCGTTTTGAGCACCGCATCAGTCTGCTTCGTCTCTGCCCGGGCGAGCCACCTTTGTCCCCTTTCATCGTGCTCTCTCCAGCTTTTTATGAACCGCTCCTGCTTTTATATGGTGCGTGGGCGATTTTCAAAAGCAGAGGGCTGTGTTCGTGACATTGACAGTAACGAGCATTCGCTAGGTCACCGGAGTTGAGATGACCATTGACTCGCATCCTTGGCGAAACATTAGGTTTATGCCCTTGAGTAACTACACTTCCTCCTCGCCCAGGAAACATCTAGGTTTGAAGCAACCAGTAATGTACCGTTAAATAACAAGACACACAAGCCTTCTCTTTCCGATACATTGTAAAGCATTTGTGCTCAGATTCAGTTTTTACCACAATGCACTTACTCCTTAATTTTGAGGAATGAATGAAGGAAAATGTTATTTATTTCAGTTCATACAGAACATTTTTGTTCATTTATTTTTTGGCCTTTGTTGAGAAATCTCAGTGAGACATGGATTCAATCAGTAATTGTCTTTATCTTTGGCGCGCAATTAAATTCTACTTTCATTCATCAGAAACAGCACAGTGAGTTCAGCGGTCACTAAAATTATTGAGAAGCATTCTGTTTGTTTTGAAAAGAGTAACACCTTTTCATTCATTTTTAGTCAAATTGAAGGACTGGTGTTGGTTCTGAATCTGGACCTTATTTTGAATGTACAGCCTATGCATGACTTTGGTTCTTTTCAGGGCACACTGTAAACATTTCTCGGTGCAATACCACCTCGTCAAACTCTGAATGTGATGCAGAGGAGACAGATCAAAGACAGCCTATCAGAATTCCAGCATTGTCTCTTTCCCTGAGCAAGACTCAGTCGATCGTACATGCAGTACCTGCCCTGCTTGCAGAGTTCTCCTCTCATCTCTCACATTTAGGACCTTCTTGATCTATACCGAGACATGGGTTCAATTTTTCAGAAAGGACTCCATAGAGGGGGCTCAAAATGCACCTCATATCACACATTCTGTGCAGAAACTTTCTCAACTCCCATGATATCTTCACTTTTTCTTTTTCTCTTACTTGGAGAGATTGATTTTTTTTGTCCACTCAAACTGAATGTGTATGGATCCTGCAGAAAAGAGATCCTCAACTATTTTTAGGCAGATAGATTTTTTAAAATTGTGTTGGTAGTCTAAACTTTTTTCGCTTCCTATTTATAAAGCAATGTAAAAATTCTCAGCATGTATTTGTGTGTAATTATATATATATGTATACACAATGCATTATTTCTTAATGATCAAAGGGCCAACAGGAAGTCCATATGGGTATTTGGCCCTTGGGCCACTGACTAAATAACAGCACTGTAGGAGATCAATGATTCTGCAAAGGTGGTTAACTAATAAGACAATATTTGACAGTTGACTCTTTAAAGGTAATTACTGAAAAAATAAGCATCTTTACCATTCACAGCATAAACAGTGAGACAAAGATGAGAATCACTGGCTTTATTTTATCAATACACTCACACGGATATAAGACTTGGAGGTGAATTAAAGTTAGATGCATGGGCTCTTGACATACATCTTAATAACAGTGTAACATATTTAATTGACAATTGTTGGCAAAAGGAAAAAAAAGATTAAAAACTAGCAAACTGGGGACAATAGGAGTTAAGGAGTTGAGGAATAAAATATACTCCCTGCCCTCAGACACCTCAAAAGGATGAAATCCATTTGTCAAGTACAATTTTCCAAATATATTAGACCAAACGTGTATGACTTTATAGTGATTGTAACTGACAGACAATCTCAACCTTATAAAAAGTGCATCACCCATAGATTATAGACTAGTATTTAAATTTCAGAAAAGATACTACCAGTCCTTTCAGAAATTTTTGCTTTACTTCAGAGCAACATCAAAGACATTTCTAATTAATGCAGATTCCTCACTGGACAAACTATTATGTATATACAGTGTTGTTTACTAGCTCACTCCCCTTCTTATCATTACCATGATGATATAGTATTAAAAATGATTTTTGTTGACTAGGAGATCCATGAATTCAAACATATATACATCAAATTTCTAACATTTGGTATGCAATACTTAAACCATTCAGGTGACTGCTCTCACAATAGATGCAATGTAATATCTCTAAAAAATGAGTTAAACGTGTCCTGCTGTCACCTTTGAAAATGTTCCCTCTGGGCAGAATACTTCACTGCAAAGCCCCTATTGTTACTTTCATTGTTTGTGTTTGCTTTAATATTTAATCAGGCCGTTTCTATATTTAATTACCTTTTCTTTTGCAGATACAGTAGGTCCCCTATTTCATACATTTTAATGTGATGAATGATCAGGTCCCTTCAGTGCTGGAGATCCCACCTCTCACACTGCATCCTCATTAATAAAACATCTCTGCTTCTGTTGGCAAGCATTCTCAGAAAAACATTTAAAATGATATAACAGCAGGAACGTGTGGAGAATCGGACTGTGTACGTGTTTTTTGTCTCCTAAAGGTGTGTCTCTGTAAATATGTTTAATCTGGTAATGCCTCATTTGCCTTTTTTACTTTTGCTGTATAATTCTAAAAATGCTGTATTTTTTCTTCTAATAACCAAGCATCAAGCAAATATTGTTCATCGGCTTATTTTTAATCACACCTGCAGTTAATGTGCTCGTATAGTAATTGTATTTCAGCATTTAACTCTTAGCAGGTAATTCTTTTTAACATTAAAATATGTAATCAATTCTGTTAAACATTGGATATTTTTATCTTGGATTGGTTTTCATCTCAAGCAATGGGGCTTGCACTGGTTAAGGGGCTTGCTTCAAGGTGGTGATGATTATGATAATGACGAAAGATGATCATTTTGATTCTAACAAACAAAACCCTTTTTCCTAATTTCTATCCAAATGACTTAATTTGCTATGGTGAGCACTCAGTCTGCATTTATCCAGCTTCCTCTGTTGAGATTCTGACAGTCCTTCCTGCACTGTGCAGAGAGAAATTCATCACAGACACTTTCACTGCACTGCAGATCTCCACTGTGTCACTCGAGGTTTCAGAGTAACAGGGTCATTGCCTCTAGTGTTGGCAGTTTCTATGCTGTCTCCCGATAGCATCAGGGTGAGTCCATTGAGCCAATTATGGCAAAAAAACACTATGTCGAAAATATGGCAACTTGCACTCTCTCCAGGGGTGATGTCACCATAACAGGACTATTTCACACAAGTAAATGCTATGTTAAAATGCAGCAGTGAAACCTTTGAAGAATAAACACCAGTCTGACAGGAAGGTCTACATTACACTGGACTGCCAGTGATTCAACTGAGTTTTCAATATTTAAGAACTTTTTGTTGTGCTTAGCTTGTTTTGTTTAATTTTGCATGTATGAAGAAAGGTTCATGCAGATTTTTAATCTCTGTGTAAGCAGAGATTAAATGGAATCCAGAGCATTTCAATAAATTATTGATAATCAGACATGCAAACGCCCAACATTTCAGTAATATAATTACAATTTATAACCATATTAGTACCCTGTTTCTTTTCTCTTGCCATGCCCAGAAGCTACTTATAAATTAATGTGCCCTGAAGTGAAATGTTAGCCCTCCCCTTCCAAATAAACAAAACAAAACAAACAACAACAAAAAACATTTTAGCTCATAATGAGTCTCTGAAGATTCAAACTCAGAATTGACCGATTTTCTGTGACAGTCCACATGACATACAGTAGCTTGGCATATTACATGAACCAGCACCAGAAGGCACAAGAGGCTACAACATTACAGGGAGAAATATCCCCAAGGGGACACTGCCCATATACAGTATCAGTTTAGAGCTGACTGAATGACTGCTCTCCAAAGCCTGACTGTCTGGGTGCCAGAGCCCCCCTGTAAGGCATTAACATAATTTTGGAAGAAACCAAAGCTCTAATTCCCCTAACGCACAGAGTACTGTGAAGAGCTTGGCACACAGCCGCATCAACACTTTGAGGATGTGTGATGGGTGACAACTTGAGAAATGATGAAATGTTTCCTATAGAAACTATTTTAAGCAATATGAACAGGATGTGAAAATATTTTTTATATATTGAGTGCATTTGTTTGAAGACACCCTTGCTCATTAAAGCGAATATTTTAAGGGATTAAAATCTTTAAAATATCTGTTAATGACAACAAGAGCAACATTAGCAACAACAATAAAAAACACATTTCCATGAAAACTCTAGGCATCCTGGATGGCAACACCCAAATACAGTCCAAATGCTCAAAGAAATATGGGCTGCACATAAGCTCCCCCACAGTTAGAATGAAAGAACTAGCAGCATCCAACTGCTACAAGAGTCACTCCCGTTACTGCAGCCCTCCCACGTTGCCGCAGCCCATCCAACCTGATCCGCCCACCCGTCTTCCCTCTGACGGCGGTCTGCCACGGGAGGTGGCATCTGGAACTGCCAGTCTGCCACCAGGAATGCCTTCACCTCTGCCCACACCCCCCTACTTTCTCTCCGGTTCCTTACTCTAACTAAGATAACACTGCCAACCCTTCTACCCTTCCACTCCCTTCTACCCTCCTCCTCCGCTTTTCTCCCGATGAGCACTGGATTCCTCATGCCCAGATCCTGGGACTATTTTCTTTGCTCTCTTTCTCTCTCTCTCTGTATCTCTCTTCTTTGAATTTTATGCTGTACTGTCACCAGGCCTTTCAAACTTAACATCATACATTATTGCCTGCCAGGTCCACTTAGAGGCTTCCTGGATGAACCAGACTTTCTCCTGAGCGGTTTTGCAGAAACCAAATGGGAGCGTCAGCATTCACTAACCCAGACAGCAGCACCCAGTCCAGTCTGTTCAATTCCACCTGCTATTTCGCACTATCCTTCCTATCACAGTCCCCTCCCACGCACACGCAGGGAGGCAGGGAGACAGGCAGGCATTTGACCTTGTGTTCACACGAAACTACAGAGCACCCAAACCGTCTCTGTCACTCCCCTTCAACTGTCTGATCATTGTTTTGTCTTCGTCTGCCTCCCTATCTTGTATGACCCCGCACCCCTCCAAGTGTACATCAAGCACAACCTTCAGTCGCAATGTCCACAGCTTGCACCTGTTCCTATACGGTCTTGTCTTCCCTCCCGTCAGCTCGCTGCCGTTCCTATTTGCCTGTCAACTCCGCTACATCCACCCTCATGCATATGCTACCATTCAGCCTTGACTCTCTCTGCATGCTCTCCCTCGGGCCGACAAACCGATCCTCCTCCAGCCAAAAGCTCTCGGCTGCAATTTGCTCTGAGAGCGCAGAGTGATCGGCAGAGAGGTAGTTGACGTTGTCCAAGAGCTCCAATGTCCTGACCCTGTACCAGCCACTCCTGTCTGTCTTCTCCTCGTCTATCACGTGTGCTAGAGCAGCCGTTTCCCTGTGAAAAAAAAAATCAAGTTGCTGTCACACTGCTACAGAAACTGTTCTCATTCCTCTCCTTCCCTCTCCCCCTCTTCCTCCTGTCTCACTCCAGATCACTTTGAGGACAAAGTTACAGACATCCTTTGGCTTTTCAAGCCCTCCCTGCTGCGCAGCCAATGAATCCTCCCCTCCTCCCTTTCCCCCCAAACACCCTTCTCACCTGGGCCTCCCTCCCCATCTGCCTTCTCCCCTCTGACTGATCTTCTGCTGTCTCACAGCCCCTGTCGCCGCTCATCACCTTGATCCTATCACCTCTCCGCTCTTTCAAGCTATCTCTCTTGATCTGCTCTCCTTCATCTCCTCCCTCTTTAAAACCTCCATCTCCTCCAGCTGTTTTCCCAACGCTTTCAGACAGGCACGCATCACACCTCTCCACAAAAAAAAACCTGCCCTCGACCCATCTGTTGTCCAAAGCTGTCGCCCTCTTGCCTCCTGTTCCTCTCAAAAATGCTTGGGTGCGCTGTGTTTAAACGTTATGGTTTTATTTTACTGTATAGACCCCAGCCAGTATAGGTTTTGTGCTTGGTTCAGTCATGATTCTTCTGGACCTCTCTGAAGCACTCAGTTGCTAGGTTCTCCTGTCCACCCTGGCTGGCCTGGTTCACTTCTTACTGCATCAAATGTTCCTACCAGTTTTCTTGGAGATGTTCCATCTCAATGTTCTTCCTCCACAGCATGACCCCCCCTTTAACCCTGTACACCGGATCACTGTGTTTTGTTGTCCTTGCTCATAGTTTCTCCTGTCGCTGGTGTGTTCATGACACTCTTTCCCATTTCACTCCAATGTTTCCTCCTGTATTACCACATGCCACGCACTGATCACTGCGTGAATGATGATGCCTCACCAAAAGCTCAACCCCTCCACGACAGACCTGCTTTATCTGCTCGCTAAACACTGTCCTCCCCACAGCCTCTCCAGAGTCTCATAACAATCTGCCGACTACTCAACAAACACTGACTACTCAACCTAGCTGCTAATCCAGGGCTGGATTACTGCAACTGACTGAGGCCTCCCAGGCAGCAGTGCTAGACCACTGCAGCTAATTCAGAACGTGGATACCTGACTAGTACTCTTTTTCCCCAAGTAGGACTACACCCCATTTCTCTCAGTGGGCTACCAATACATCGATGAATCAAACTCAAGACTCTGGTGCCTGAATACCAGACATTCAATGGTACAGAATTACTCTTGCTTTTCCTACATCTGGTTCCAACAACAAGGACATATACAATGCCTGTGCTCTAACACAAGGAAGGGTTTTCATTAAGATAATTTTATCTATGGTGAACACACTTGTGTCATGCTTATCTTCCCATATTTTGGTTTTGCACTGATGTGGTGCCTACTATTCTGTTTCCACTCCCTTGTTCTTCCAGTGTATGTAATATGCACTGTATGTATCTTCCCTTGACAGACTTGTAAGGTGCTCTGGATAAGAGTGTCTGCCAAATGAATAAATAATAACAGTAAATTAAAAGAGCTATCAGGCCTTTTGCATATATGCCAGCTGCAGTCTAATATCCTCTTTGTAACTGTGTGAAGTCGACATTCTAACCCTGCCAAATTCTTACTCTGCAAATACTAATTGAAATTTAAATAGATGTCTGAAGGAAATTTTTTTGAAATACATATTGTTTGTGTCTTTGTAAAAAAGTATAGCACAATGCACAGCAACAAAAATAATTAATTTGCTACTAATTCTTCCCAGATCCTGGTACTTCCCAGATCCTTGTACTATAAGGTAATGATGCTCTCACAAATTATCATTTGTTGTATGTGTGCACATTAATATAATGTAGGTAGGTTGCTCTTAAGGATAATTGTTAGGCACTATATATGTGCTACTTTGTATGCTTGTATCATAGTGATGACATGGATTTCATGTTCTGTACAATCCAAACTGTTTAATATTGGAAAAATAAAGTGACACACTTCACACTGTCAGCAGAAAAGATGCACCAATATCAGTCCTTGTTTTCCAGAGCTTTCCTCTGAGTCTATAATTAAGAGAGTTCAAATAGCTCCGACTGATGCCCGTGACCTGGGACCCAGTCGAAATCATAACATTAATATTTCAATTTTTCATTAATTTAATCACATTTCATATGCTGATTTGAATTGGCCACGCTTTCCCTCTCCGAGTTGCCTTTAATCCCAATCTAATTACTAATTATACGGTTGGAAGTTGATTGAACCAATCCTTCCAGCAAAGACCAATTTGTGCTCTGATGTCGAGCACCTTTTATGTGTGATGTCTCACTGGTTTGAAGACCAGGGCTGGGGAATCAATCAAAGTACAAAGCAGTTTGGCTTTAACTTTCAAAGACAGAAGTAAAGGCGCCCTCACTTTCTGTTCCAACTTACAAAAATGTATTTTTTGGGTTTCATCTGAACACAAGATTTATTAAATGTTATGTTAAGACAAAATGTGCAAGTGTATTTCATGGGAAAGGATAAAGTAGGCCTTAGGACACAGTTAGTCTTCAAAAAGCCTTCTTTGCTCAGTATGAATAAACCCCTTATTTCCTTCTCATCTGCTGTTCTTAGACTCTCAGAAAATGCAAAAAACTAAATTTACTGTGGAAAAAATACTGTGCTTACAGGCTCATTTTTTAGTTGTTGGAAATAGGCTTGTTTGCAGATCTGAGAACAGGCAAGGTTGTTGATTATGGTGTTAATGTGGCCTTGTTACTGACAGGAACAATATGTGGAGATGAGCCATCCTTTCAGCACTTGTTGCTTTGAATAGCTGAGTGAAACTCTTTACTGTTGCTCTTACTTAATGAGAGATTCAGAGTACCTTGCAAGATCATGGTTTTTTTTGGATAGGCATTTGATGCCTTTTATTCTTTCAGCAAATTGCAATGCACTCTAAAATCCACAATGATTTCTGTTTGAAATAACAGACTGTTGGTATCAGTCTAGAGAAATAAATACAATTCTTATTCCAAGGGCTCCGGGAACATAAAAGACTGAGTGACAACAAAAATGGCATGCCGTGAATGACGCGCTCCATCTGGGTTCAAGCGTTTGCAGGCTTTAAGGTCTGAGGTTATTCCAGTTTTCTGCGCTGAGGCGCAGCCAGGAACATGCTTCTTTCCTGGACACAGGAAGTCGGTCCCCGGCAGGCCCGTTTCACGCTGAGCGCTTAGCAAAGAGGCAGCGGGTTGGATGAATCATCAGTGTCACTCTCGAAAAATGGCATTACGCTGTGCAGATGGATGCCGCTTAGCTCCCCAACGTCACAACACGTTTCACTAATGTGAGGCGAATCATGACAACGTTGGTTTTATTATTTTTGACTGGATCTATGACATATTATTACAGTATCTGTTTTTTCCCCCATACAACACATGGAATGACCTCTTGGACGTTAGTCACTAAACTGGGTGTATATGTTCGAGTCCTTGTGTGGGTGATTGTAAGCACATGACTATGAATGTGTGCACATGTGAGTGTGTGTGTGTGCACAGCAAATATTAATATAGCTACAGCTGCCTGAGAGCAGCTTGTAGGGTTCATTTGTTTGACTATATTTAGGCAGTTTTCTGATGACTTTAATACTAGTGTGAGATCATTTCTACACTGACATCAGTTTAAGAGCACAATGCAATGGAGAAACTGGTTTGCAGGTTCAAACTCTTACAGAGCTCAAACATTACATGCATTAAGTAATATCTTTCTGTTAAATGCATATTTGGACTTCATGTAGGTTAACACTGTTGAAAAATTTGAAAGGTGTGTCCTATATAATAAAAGGCTTAATAAATGGTAGGCAATTTATTCATTCATGTTTGGCATTACCAACGGGAGGTCAACATAAAATGACTTACATGACTAATTTATTTTAAATAATTAGTTGAATGCCAAAAATATACATAGCAATACATAGCAAATGTATGTTGTTTGCTCTTTATACATCATGCCAAAATTAGGGGGCTGATTCAATAAGCTGGTTTTAAAATGTATGTTTAGCATGGCTTGTGAAGCCTTCCTTGGCCCATTGCTCATGCTTTGCTGGGAGGAGTTCCCCCACAGGCTACATTTACACAGTGTTTAAACGGGGTTTAGGTTAATCTCTCCCATCAGAAGAGCCATCACCCTCCTTTACACCCAGCACTGCTGCATGTCAAGCGGTCTTATAATTGAGGACTGCACATACACAGTTAAACAGACATATAATTACATTTTCTGACATGTGCGTTACAGCCATTATATGGGCTGATTTGATGACAGAATCTGTGCTTTAATACACATTAAATGGTAATTGCAGGGTTTGATTAGACAGTAACTTTGACAAGTAAAATAAACAAATGCATGAGGGTACTGGATCCCACTTGTGATCTTTTCATGAAAGAGGAGTCAACTGTTGACCAGACCTAATATTAACATGTGACCCTGGTTGACTACTCGTGCTGTCCGGACATATTTTATCTTGTTATCAAGAACGACTGTATAATTTTAACCATACCTTCTTCAGCTAATTTGTGCCTTGTCACCTGTCTGTATTTGCAGATATGTCAGATGTATTTATAGACAACAAACAAACACTAAACAAACACACAATGGCCCCGATTTACCACAACAACAATGTACTTGGCCTTTGATTGTGAGTCACACATTCAAGTGGGTGTTACATTTTTTCCCTGTCTTGAGCAGGAACGCACAGATTTTTCTTTTAACTGTCTAACACATGAGGGTGTTTATATAAAAGTTTATTAGACCTGATGAAAACCCAGATACCATTACTTGAGTGAATAGTGGTGCACAGTTCTGGGATTTTTTCCAGCAGCTTTGCATTTTTCAGGCCAAGAAAACACCCCTCTTCCTGATTTGCATGTCATTGAGTGATGAACGAAGGGTCACTGATACATATTAAGCTAAAATAGGCACCTGGTCATTTCCGGCCTTAAGAAAGTGAAAAGTGAAAAATGAGCAGAATGTGTTTTTACATGTGTAAATACAACTTGTGTTTTACATGTCTGGTTTGATTGTGATTAAATAACAGTATATTGCTATTTTTATATACATAAACAATTACAAAAGGAGCAAATAAGGATCTTATTGCTCTTATTGCTGTTTGTAAGATGAAGTCATTGTTGCCACTGTACCGCAGCAGAGCCTCACTGAACACTTCGCAACCCTACTTTGTTAGCTGGGCATCGCTACCACTTTTACCTCATTCATATTCAGCAATGTCACTCAAATACTCAGTTTCATTGGACAGGTTATTGAGATCAACATTAGTTCAATCATGTCAGCCTTCCTTCCGAGTGAGACCCAGCATGTAATTCTATGCATTGCTAAAATGAAGAAAAACAAAGATTTTGCCAGCTAGATACAGCACATTTCTACACATAGGTTCCATAATGTTAGGTAAGAATTTCTTACTTGTCTTGCTTAAACTCACCACCTTGACACAAAACATTGGAGCCTATAATTACACTTTGAAACATACGTTTTTTTCACTTCTAAGGTGGAGTTCTGTTATCGAAATTTTGTGGCAGGATATAAACTGTTAACACTGACAGTGGAAGTTTCCAGCAGGCCCACTAGACTGTATAATGAACAAAGCACACAATGGGGTTGATTTGAATAACCTAATCACAGAGAAGTCTAAATACCACCCTGATTAAAATGCATATTAATTTTTGAAGTCTTTTTTTATGAAGAGGGACAAAATAAATGAAATAAAAATCAGAATTGCCTACAAAAAAATGCAGATATGTCATTTAAATTTCTTTGAACTTTGGTCAGTATGTATGTTCATGTATGGCAGAGGTGTAAAACAGAAAATCTGTGCAATTTTGAAACATTCAAATGTTACCTCAATCTATAAATTTCCATAGATAATAATTACAAATGGGATTATACATTATAATCTATTTTATGTTCAAATCTATAACATTTCACTTAAATGATGATGTATTGTAAGAAAACTGTGGGATATTGTGTAGTATGATCACCAACGTATTAAGCCACATAATAGAAACATCATTAGTTGATGTGGCAGCTCTGCAAGTGTTTTATAATATGAAGTATTAGTTATCACTCACAGTCAATAATGCTGTGTGTGTGTGTGTGTGTGTGTGTGTGTATGTGTATATTTGATGTACAAAACTGGTATTCATCATTGCACAATGGCATCGATGATATTCACTATGCCTTTGATACTAGAGACAGAATTATCACAAGGATTCTCAGAGTGTACATGTCTCAAAGTCCCCTCTCATGGTGGCCTAGAGCTCTCTGACACGTAATTTTGAAGTGTCATATTGGATGGCAGTGTGACAGAACACTATCACCACTTTATATTTAAAATTTGGGCTTTAGAGAGAATTGCTTCAAGCTACTGCTCCTCACTAATTTGTCATCTCTGTGGTCTTCTGTGAATTTAAACTGAAATGTATTTGAAAAAAAAAAAACCTTGGAACAAGTTGAAGAATTAAGGACACTCCACAACGAACAAACGAAAGCAATGGGTTTTCATAAATGTCAGTAATTAAAAATAGGTCAAATGTTCTCAGCCCAAAAAATAATAAATTCATGTCCTTTTTATTATATTTTTGTTAAGTCTTAAAAAACAACAACCACTGGTATAGTTTCAGTTCCCACCTTTTGTCATGAATAATATCAAAAACACAAAGGCATAAGTCAAAACGCAAACACCTATGCTTTGTTCTATAAAAATAAAAAATGAAAAAAGGAGCACATAAATAATCATTTTTAGTGATTTTGCCTGGAGTAATGTTGCCATGGTGTGTTTTTTCTCCTTATGGCACTCAAATCATCTACTCCATTGTTTATAATGATTGAGCAAGTGTGCACCTTTTCCATTATAGAACAAATTGTGAGTATATGCAATAAACAATAAATTGAAACTTGCTTAAATTCCTTAAATAACTCAAAGTTAGTGACACCAGGTATTATACTTTGACTGAGCAAAGAAAAAATTGTCTTCAGTATCAACATTTTTGGTCCAGTTGAATAAGAAGTGGGACAAATTTCATGTCAATTGTTTTATCCGACACATACTGCAGAAGTACTCAAAGTGTCCTGTATTTAAGACTTAAAGATGTAATTTCGTTTATTTGACATACATTTGCAAGAACGAAATATTTTTACTAGTGCTAACTGTATGTCCACTGCAGGAATAAATCTATGAGAGATGTTATGATGAGGAGTTTAAGGCATTTTTTTTTACTGTAGGACCTTTATGAAAATTGGGCCTCATGAAGAATTTTAATATTGTCTCTGTACATTTCAGGGGTCATAGGATGTTTGTTGTTTCTTCTTTCTCTGGTGGCACATGAGGAATCATACCTCTCAACAGGGTGACTTTGTTGCTTCATATCAATCCACTGGCATATGCACCACAGCTGTTTTCAGACACTGGAGCTTGCAGCATCCACTTTCTGTAATCTTGGCAATGGTACAGTTGGCAAAGAAAATGTGTAAAAACACACAAAGCCGATCAATGTAAACAAGGTTAGTTCAAATATAGAAGTAACATCTAAAATTGTGGGGCTGTTGTGGGCATAAGCAAAACACTGCTACAACATGCAGTTGTAGAACCTTCATGGGTGAAGTTTCTTTTGCTGTTTACTTTCTAGCTAGGTGTACAAGTCAGTTCCACTCAAGAAAGAAAAGACCTTTTCTGACAATAACACTGATTCCACAATTGCTTAGAAATTAATGAACTGGGAGAAAACAAAAACCTGCAGGAAATGTGGTTCAGGTTTTGAAGTTGTGAAACTGAAGACCAATTAACGAAGAAATCACATCAGAACCTAAACAAATATGCTACTGGTTATGACCCTGTCAAATGTTTCTAGATGTTTTTCAGCGCATGATACAGATATGACAGATGTAAATTTGTAAATAATGTGGATCAGCTGTGGGTAATTGATATTTGTGTGTGTGTGTGTGTGTGTGTGTGTGTGTGTGTGTGTGTGTGTGTGTGTGTGTGTGTGTGTGTGTGTGTGTGTGTGTGTGTGTGTGTGTGTGTGTGGTGCGTGTGTGAATAGGCTAGATGCAAATAGCTTCAGTAAGGAAGCGGACTCATTAACGTAAATATTTAGCTTGAAATGTCCAACCTGTAGAATTTTTTCGTTAAACACAGTAATCACACCTGTTTAAACACTGACTCACAGTGAGTTGGAGTATAGGACTGTTCTGTTATTGTTTACAAAATACGAAGCGCACAGAATATCGTTTACTGATTTACTGTGTGTTTTGATGACACCTGCTGTGCAAGTAGCACCCGCAGGTGAATATAGGCTATGATTAAATATCCCCCAATCATTTGATCGTTAGAATTATTTCAGCTACGGCAAGTGGGCGCCTTGCGAATCAGTCTGAGTTGATTGGACATTGCGTTATTGCCTTTCTCTGGCATTTTCAATTTAGTGCCTTTTACATTCTGAGATGAAGGGTTTAATATAGGTACATGCAGTCCACTTTTTGCGGCAATCCAGTTTGTGGCGATCCACGCGCTTATGCGACTAAAAAATGTAAGTACGTAAGTAGTTGCAAGACTCAGATTCACAATGAGAGAGATGCTAGGGAGTAAGAACAAGTGCGAGATACGACCCACAGCAAAGTTAAAATACGCTGAAGAGAGAACGAAGACCTTCATTTAGAGTTGGTTGTGTTTTTGTGTCTTTATTATTTTAAGCTGTTGTTTTCATTAAGTGAACTTATTTATTTTGTGAGCGTGCACTGCCTCGCTTACCCTGTAGCTAAATAAACGCTTGGAAGAAGACCGTGCTTCCTTTTTTTACTGTTCTTATCCCCTGCCATTCCCTGTCACACAGTACCAGTCACGATGTTGAATACTGATACTGTACTTCATGTGCAAGTTCATTTAAATGTACAAAAATTGCTATCATACAAATCGCTCTAAAACTGATTTCCAGACCAAAAAATCCCAACATCCCAGTTTCCAGTGTGTCATAAAACGGGGACCACCTGTGGCAATAAAGAATTCTTAAGCTTAAGCATTCTTAAAGAATGCTTAAGCAACTGCTAATTAGAAATTTCATCAAATTATTATAGTCCCTTATTAACACATGCATTTGGAAATTTTGCATGGTGACCGGTGATAATTACATTGTCTTTGTGTATGGCAATTGTTCTCCTTAACTTCATCTTTTATTAGTTATGAGGACATTTACACCGCCATTTGCCCCACTGCCGTGCTCATTCCGCGATCCATTTACTCCCTCGTGCATTCAGTTTCCTTTTGCAATAAGTTGCAACTTAAGGACTCACTTTATTTCTCAAAATGAGATTTGATCTGGCTGGTTAGCTGTTGCGCGGGGGAATTCAGGGTCTATTCATTTCGGCGCACCGATAAGTAGTTAAGAATGAAGTGAAACGGACAAATTTCATTGCGCGATAACCAGTTATCTACGGCCCGCTGTATTTCATAAATCCAAATTTATTTCCATAGCATCGGTGCTGATAAAGCACTGTCAGCGAGGGAACTCTGTACGAGGCCGATAGAGAACACGAATTCTCTGGCTTCAGTCATGCCCCCAGAACGAAGATAAGAATGTTACACAAAAACGTGCGCAAAAGCGCTGTACCTTGCTTCTCCGACAGATTTCTCTAACTTAAGGGAAGAACGATAAGAAATGACCTCCCAACAGTATTTTATATAGAAATTGCAATAATGTAAGTCAGAAAACAAAAGAAAAATTCATTCAATGCCAGAGCTTATAAGGCCTGAATATGAGAGCTCTCCTTTGTTGTCCTTCAAAAGATGCATGAATAAAAATATCCAGCTAACCACCAATGTTTACAATCAGTAACGTTTACAAACTGTGTCGTTCAAGTAAACGCCTCATATTCTTTGACAGTATAGCATGTAAGCATTGTTTAAAATAATCGTTATTTTGTCAGCATCTGAGGGCTTGAGATTAATGTAATGAATCAATTTTAATGAAGGCTCTGAAATGCTGACCGCAGCGAAAGTTAGTATTATGAATAAAAAATGTAATGGGACTGTTTCTGAACTCCCTACCGCCTGTGGTGGGAAGCCACTGTACCCTGATCCGCCAATGTTATGTGATCAGTCGTGAAAAGGGCTTTATTCGGTCAAGAACACTAAGCGCAAGCCCACATCTCCCACATGGTTAGATTCTCTCATCTCAGACACAAAGTGAATGAACTATAGTTCAAAAAAAAAAAAAAAAAAAAAAACCTGACATGGCACACATGTTCAGGTTAAATACAGGTCTAAATGATGAATGTTTCGTCCTTATCTATTTCTTGTTTATAAGCAAATACTACTTTCAGTAGATCAAAATCTTATGGTTTTAATTTTCATTGTCTAAGATTAAAAATGTGAAGGAGGAAAGTTAATAATACTACATAAAACAAAACAACAAAATGACTCATAAAACTAACTGGGATAAACTGCTGGGAGAACTAAAAAAGATAACCACTTGGTGTTCCATATTTTAAGATTAAGATTTAATTAATGTTTATGAGGTTATTTTTTAGGAAACTGTAAGGAATGAATGATCTGTAAATAAGGAAGTTCATTATCCACATATATTTATTCTGTTGTATTGGTTCTGGTAATCTAGGGACCCCTATAATATGATTGATGGCTGCAGTGTGAACATTGCAAATAAGGGTGACAGTGGGCAGCTCTGTTGAGTGTCTCTTTGGGGTCTTAATGGATGTGAAAGGATCCTCTCTATAGTGATGTATGCAATAGATGATTAATACAGTATCTTAATGTGATTTATGGAATTCTTGCCAAAAATAAATTAATGCTAGAATAATGCCCATCTCACTCTGTTGCCTTCTCTGCAAGAAGAGACTACAACTCAATGTGTCAGGGATGAATTTTTAAGCTTGTTTTAGTGCCTTGCATATTATTTGACATCCACAAACTAAAGCTAGTGGTGTGGTTTTTGTCTTGTCTTTTTCTTTCAGTATTATCATTAAAGCTCAGTTCATTGACTCAGGTAGGGTAGAAGTTTTGACTACATGTCATGCCATAAATTGGTAATAGTAGACCCAAAATGTGTTTGGAAAACTACATGGAAGCCATTTTATAGTACAGATTTGATATTGTGCAAGCTGCATAATGCTTTGTGGATTTCAGTTGTAGTGGATGGGGCAACTTGGTTTACTTTTCAGATAGTTTAGATATATTACTTTGAACAGAGTGATAATTCCCTGTGCGGAACTGATTGTTTCAGGTCTGTATAAATTGCAGCAGAATGATCTGAAAATCTCATTATTTTTGTGGTCAGATGTTAAGGCTCCTGTCTGGAATTGAATAATACATATGCATGACTTTTCAATTTGATTCTTTAGCTGATTTTGTGATAGCTGACTGGTTTTATTTCCATATTCAAAATGTTTATGTCTGGGTTTTGTGCTTAAGAACTTTTCGGTGGCAATTTTGCTGTTCAATTTATGTTTTTTTTTGTAATACTTTATGATGTTCTACATCATACATATCTTAAGACTAGTGTAGGAAATTGAGTTTATGTTGAGTAAGGTAATTCTCACTATGCAAGACAGCCTTCATCTGTCCCCAGTAACATTGTAAATGTTTGTCAATAATGTGGAGTTGAGACTGTGTAATAAATTTTTTTGGGGTAATGTAGGATCCACTGTCATAATTACTTGGTTTCTAATAACAGACCTGTATTCAATCTTCATTTTTCATTCAAAACAGGATAAATGCAATTGTCTGTGCAATATGTCCTTTAAAAAGGGAGACATAGAACATCACCTCCCTCACTCAGTTTTGGAAGTCTAGAAATAGCAAAGCCTCGATTCAATCAACATATGTCCTTTGACCAGTAAATAAATTCAAGCATTAATTTTTCAATAGAAAAACAATATTTTAACCATTTCCCAAGATTGCTGAATTTATCAGACTGTTTTTTGTTGAGAGAAACATAACACGCATTTATTACTGAATCAAAGTTAATAAAAAATTTTGATCGAATCCAGTCCTAAGTGTATCACCTATATGATGAAAACGCTTGCGAGAAGCCCAATGGACACTTGTCTTACAAGCTTTGTACTTATTGGGAAGGGAGAAATGTCAGTTGTTTGATTTCGGAAAAGTCTTCACCTTCAACAAAAGTCAGCAGCTCTGCCTGCCCTCAACAATCATTTCTGGGCCAAGCACAGTGGTTTTCTCTACACAGCCACACTTGCATCAGCTGTGTTATAACGAATGCAGTGATAGGCATTTGGTTTATCCCATTTCTTGCTGGCACAGATCGATCACCTACATGTTTTCATTACATGTCATAAACATACTAAACTTGTGTTTTTGTGATCCACCACCTTTCCATTGCCAGTTCTGTTCACTTCTACAATACTTACTGTTTCACCAAAGTAATTCCATGCTTCTTTTTGAAGATGACACTCTACCCTAGCATTTCAGTGAATGAGTGCGTCGCTATGGTTTCCGTCCCTCGACCCTTCCCGGCTGTCAGACCCACCAACTTTCAATTACTGTAGCTGGTAAAAATGTAGGCCCAGAAGCACCTCCTCTTATTAAAGCACAGCAGTGTCTATCCTTGTATGACACCAGCTCTTAAGAGTGACTTTAATGGATATCACAATACACATCAATTTCCTCGCTGACCTGATTAAGTAGCATATTCTGGCCATGCAGTGCTTTTAATGTTTGCCCCCTGTTGCATACTCTCACACGCAGGCCTGCTGTATCTGTTTTACATGTTTAATGAATCTAAATCTAACTTTCAAAACGAACCTAAGATTGTACAAATGGAAAACCAGCCAAGTAAAGGGAGTGTTAGACACGTCGCCCAATCAATCCTTCTGCAGGGAAGCTAATATCAGCTCCACTGGTTGCATTTTTAATCAGCCCCTCCGAAACGCCTGGAAATTGCCAGAGACAGTTCTAACATTTTCATCGCGGCGTCCCGTTGGATTTCGCCCGTGTGATTTAGTCCAGAAGACCCTGAAGGACCTTGTTCTGCTCGCATCGCTTTAACGTGGCAATTAATTGCCACCATGCAGCCAGGGAGAGGCGGCGCAGAGCAGTGCGGCTCCTCCAGCTGAGTCACGCATCCATCATTTTGCAGAGCATGCCTTCACAGCAGGCCTGCCCACAGTTTACTAATACCAAAATGAGAAAGGCAAAAAGTGTGTAGGATAACGAAAGGAAGTTGATCGCACTGTCGATTTCCACGCTTGACTGGAGGTAAATATCTTCACTGCATAAAAGAGAAATTCCTCTTACAGTATAATGGCATTGGTCCCTTTATCCTTGTTCCCCATTGTATAATTTAGCTTTTTCTTCTGCTAGATGCATGAGGTTGCATGAAGTAGGGAATCGTGGTTGGAGGAAAGGTGAGGCCCAACTATTTAATACTGGTGCACCTGTGCAACAGAGACTCTGTTGAAGCGAATCTTTATTTGATGCAGCTTTCATAATACTTCAATACACTTGACATTAAGTATTCTTAAGCTGTGTTACTGCTTATGACAAGTGATTTATAGTGTTATGACAGGTGCTTGTCTTAATCTTTTAATGAATGTTTATGCATTCTTACTTGAAGCAACAAGAAATGTTATACAGATATTATGTAGGCATTATATTGTGAGAGTGTGTGTGTACATGTGAATGTGTGCATCTGTGAGTATTATGTGGGATATAACACTTGAAACGATGGGATACAGCGCTTTAAAATGATGTGCTTCTCATATTTTACTGCTTCCAGGCATAATTTCAAGGGACAATAAGCACTTCAGCATGGACAAATGTCATGGAGAACATGTCCTTACATCAAAAGCAGTGTTAAAGTGTTAGATATCGATGTCCTCGGCAGAGTAAATAATGCATTATACACGCACATTATAAGCAGATTACATCTATTAGTTACTGCTGTGCAGCACGCAAATCAGCTGCCCATGGGAGACCAGAAAATCATTTTAAACTTCAATAAGTTACAAGCAGTGGCAAGCCACTCTATAATCCACATGCTGCCCCAGGCAGCAATAAGGCTGGATGCAATTACAGAAGCAAAATTCAACACAGTAAACAAAAGAAATGTAAATTACTCCTATTTGGCAAAGGAAAAAAACAGAGAGAGCTGCACAGCTCTCTGGTACCCTTTGGAAAGCTCTTTTGTTGCAGCCATTTATGAATTTGCCATCGAGCGATGACATCACCTTGACATAATGCCTGCAGAGGAGCTGCAATAAAAGGAATTGCTGAATAATGTGCATTCTGATGCCAGCAAATAAAGAGGCAAACAACAATTATTTAGAAGCATATTTTGTTTGAAATCAAAATGACATTAGCAGAATGAATTGCTGCATTTCAATATATTTAACTGTAATGTAATGGTGCATAAAAGTTCAATTGCATTAGTAAAACGTGAATGGAATCGACTAGGAAACTGCAGAAGTCGGTACATAGTCACCTTCTCAACGCCTGCAAAAATATCCTATTTACCATGGCCAGCATACCATTAGCCTTTTAAATGTTACCCACCCACATACTTAATTACTTGGGATGTAATGCTGATTGTTTGGTTTGGTACAGCAGGTATGTCATCTCAAAATAAATGCTCGAAAATCATCATTTTTCTCTGCAATTTACAGCTGGAAGTACACAGTTGCAGATAAATGTTTTGTTGATCTGCAGTTTGTCAAGGAAAGTGAAATTCATGGCGCGTAACACAGCAAGAGAGTAGCGGAGATGCATTGCAGAAAATGTTTGACAACATTTTTGGCAGGGGCTGATGACTCATGGAGCTCTGTGATGAGCACACAACATTCCTTCTGCTGTAGTTATTGGCTTCTGGTGAGAACAATGTGTGGCTGGCTACTGTTCAGCTAAGGGGCAGCCATAACACTGTTCTCTGACATTTTTGTTGCATTAGAGATGCAAATGGATAAACCTATGGCATTTAAATATATAATATTACAGTGCATACTGCCCAAGGCAAGCTCACTAGTGAACAGTTTGTTTTCAGGTTGTCAGAAAATAATGCATTTGCTGTAACTGGAATTCTGTTAGCCATGTAAAACCATTTTCCACATGCATGACTATGTTAGTAAGATCTTATCACAGATCTAAACAATGATCACTGCCACAGTGGATCTTCTGTCTGTGGTGAGGTGGATACCACATCATCATCATCATCATCATTTCTTTTCAGATGCTGCATAGAAATTGTAGAATCACTGAAAATAATTATGGGACACTATAATTTTGCAAAAATGTATATCACACCCTGTAAATATTATGCCTGAGTACATTATTTAATTAAATTTCAAGTCTAGTTTATTTTAAATAGATAAGATTGGTGTCTGTGTTCCAAAACAAGACAAGTTACAAAACGTTAATATTGAAATACATTAATGGCATTAAGTAGCTGGTAAATCCGCCAATTTTACCACAAGAAGCACCCTCAGAGTCCTAAGGAGACAGATGCTTGGTGCTAGGTCCTGTTCAAACAGGACAACAGAATAAGCAATCTTTCAGAGAGAAGTCAATCGTCAGTTCCACATCTTCCTGAACTGGGTTGCGGTGGGAGGGGAGTAAGGCGCTGATTGGCTGAGGAGAATCATTGCCCTGTGACCGAATCGGGAACAAGGAGCGACGTCCTGCAGCCTGGTAATACAGTTTAAAATACGTTAATTAAAATTGTTCTACATATGTGCTTTGCGCTGTAGGAGCATGCATTTATGTGTCTATTATCCGTGCACATTCCTGAAAAAAGCCCTGTTTTCTCGCGAAGTAAAATGGAACGACGGCGGGGCAGTAATAAAGAGCGCATGTATCGTGTTATTACGTTCCACCTTTTACCTTCCCATTGGTTAAATGAATACGAACCTTTAGTTGAATGGAGCGCTGGGCTGTCTGTCACCATGAATGAACTCAAAGAATCAGGAAATGATAATTGGAGACGTGATGTGTTGGCATTTTGGAAAAGTGATTGTCCAAAGTACGCTACATACGTATCTATTTAGCGAGTATACGTGTCGTATGTCAACACTTGTTCCCGGATACAGGTTCAGTATATTGTTTGTGATATTGTATACGAAACCCAGTTTGAGCCCCCTTTAATTTGGAAACGAAAACCTGGGATGAATGGACAATACATGTAGTTTGCAGGTGGCTTACTATAATGATACTCGAATTCATTTATTGCATTTTGCATGCAGTCTAGCTGTGTCAGCTAACTAATAGCTGCCGTTAAATATCTCTAGCTACATGATCGCTGAAATACTGTACGACAACGGAGCAACAATTCAATATAGCCGTAGGGGGTGTGTCTTTGTTTTAAAGTTGTAAAATGTATTGTTGCATCCACGTAGCTGAACCTTGAATGCCACAGGTGCAGCAGTGTAGCAAGTGAAGTATGTTTCCACGAGCTAGCTACAGCAAAAGATGTTAGGTAGTCCCAGTGAGTAGCTATTACTATCCGATACATGATATTATATAACTTTATTCACAATACGACTAAGGTGTCTGAAGTGGATTTTTTGTCAGATTTTAATGTTTCATTCGATGGTTCTCTGCATTTTTATTCTACGTTTTACTGCGTTCACCCCAAAACACAGAAAGCTTGTGTTTAGTGCAAGACTCACGGATTGCTTACAGAAAAGCACTATAAAGATTAAAACAAAAAGCTGGAGGGGCCACTTCTGCAGTCTTGCCATTGAAACTCTTTTACACAGGTTTTTGGTGTAGTGCTCTTATTTTGTGTCTTCAGAGCGTTGAACATTGTCATCTTATCCTAATGTAGCTCACTGCCAGAGGTGGTATTTCAGAGAACTACATTTTAACTGTTATGTTGACTGCTTATTTGAAAACCTTAACCAGATCATTGTGCTTCATGAGTGTTGAATCATTGCATGGGTGCATTTTTATTTGGTGCTAATATTTACGATAATGTTTAACTCTGCTGGATTTTACTCAGATTTGATCAACTTGATTTATACTCCTTTTTGCTCAAAAATACAAATCTTAACAGTTTTTTTTGTACCCTTTCAAAAGATTATAAAAGATTTAAACAATCCGAATCAAGTAATTCTCTATTAATCACTGTTGTAGCAATGATTTATATCTGAAGATATGACTTTACACGACAACAAAGAAAAACTAGTTCATGAATTAGCACCCGTCACTTTGATAAACCTTCACAAGCAGTAAAATCACACAGCAAATTACCCCCTCACTCCCTGACGCACTAAAATTGTCCCTCCAGTTCATCAAAGCCAGTGAGGCCTGAAGTTGTGGGTACAGGACAGGAGTCAGGACAGGAGTGAGTTTGGCAGCTGACATCCACTGCCCCCCACAAGCTGACACAGAAACTCGCTAATGCTCCTGGAGTTTGGTGGCCGCCAGAGTGTCCACCCTGACCATTCAAAAGACTTTATGAATGGAGCTTGTTCCCTTTATGCTCAACATGCAGCATTAGAAGAGCTACATTAGGGGAGGTGACTCTGTGATAAGGATGGGTTCCATATTGGGATAAACCGTGACAGTAGGGTCAGACATGGACCTTTACTCATGGAATAGCTCTCCCATGCTATGTATACATTTTAATAATTTTTATCTTTTTTTTTGTTTCCAGATTTAATCTAACTGCAATATCCATTGTTGTTTGCTTAGAGTAACAAATTTAAGCTTAAAACTGGAGCTTATTTTTGCTTACTACCTGGATATAATATTTGTTGTTAAATTCAGTCCTACTTTTACAGAAATTCATGAATTTGTGCAAGTGGGGGAAAAAGTATGACTTAGTGTTGAGGCTCAGGTTAAACAACACAGCATGTAGTTGTTAAAGTTGGATTTGGGCCTTATCTTGAATGGTAACTGTGTGTTCTTATTGGTGTTTCATAGAGTCAGGTTTTGTGTCATCTTAATGAAGAAGCAGAGCTAGAAACAGCAGCAAGGACCATAAGGATTAAGACTTGAATGTTAAGGTTTCAGCTACTGGTAGAGATGTCGCTAATGACCTTTGGGCAATTATTTATCTGACATTTCTCTGTTAAAATAACACTGCTGTCAAGTGCCAGAGAATAAATAGGTTATATGTGAACTCCATATATTTACTTCCCTGGATATAGCAATACATTTATAGTGCCATCTTCAGTGTTTGGCCTATATCCATAATCAAATAATCTGAGACCTCCAGAGGCTTACTCCATTTTTGAGGCTAGGTTTTCTGTATTGTTGTGGAGCGCATGCCCATTGTAGCTGGGATGTACCCACATGGTTAAACATCACATCTCATAGGTTAACTTGATTTGCAGCTGCTCTCGAATGACCATATAGTTTGAATTGCATTGCCGATTAATAAAGGTTTGTAAGATCATGATATAGATGGCACAGTACCTTAACACGCATTCAGCATAGCTGTGAATATGTGCAAAACAAGAGGGGCAAGTTAAGTTTTAATCATTCAGATTATTTTGCTTGTGGGTTTTGCATATGGTGCGAATAAGATCCTTTTTGCTTGCTCTGGAGTGAAAAATGTTCCGGTACTGTAGGAAGCGAGTTGAACATTTTCATTTTTTTGTGCGAGAGGAGTGTGTTTGAGCAGTGGTCTCAAAGGAGAGCATCAGTAAACACAACCAGCCCTCTGAACATGCTAATGCAGACCTGCAATTCCCTCTCCGCATCCACCTCAACACTTTATTGAACGTGCCTGCATTTTTATGCTAATCAGTCTTATTAGTTGCAGCTCCTGGTCTCCTGGTGATTGTTCAGGTTTATTTTCCTTAAGACGTCAAAGCGGATCAGGGGGAAGTGTGATCGCTAAATTGTTTCAAACAGCGTAGGCCGGTGAATTTACACATCCAGCCAAAACCACATCTGCACCCCCCCTTGCTCTCTATTTTCTGATATTAAGCGAAAGCAACTTGATTGATTGGCGCTTTACTGTAAAGAAGTGGTGCAAACTGTGCATGCAGAAAGCCCAAAGTTTTCTCCCACAAGCGCCGTGGCAGTTTTTGATGTTTCGTCTTCTTTTGTTTCAGAATCAGAATCTGAACCTTAAGCGCTCTTAGGACATTACACACACAGACACACAGACAATCAAGTCAAAATATGTCCAAATTAATTATCTGCTGGTAAAAAAGATGTGCTGTTCCATAGATCTAGGGATGTTATTTCTCCTACTGTTTGGCTGTGCCTTTTTTTGAGTTGCTATGGCAATCAATAAGTGAAATTTCATTGCTGGGTAAAGGAATGTGGTGTTAAATGAGACTGAACAGGGGGAGCAAGCGGCTCATGCAGCAAACGTGACTCACATACAAAGCCTGGGAGTTTGTTAGACTCTGATGAGGGAAGAAATAATGGTACTGGGCGAAGCAGGGGTGAAGGAACAAGAACATTTTGAAACTCGTTTTTCACCCTGAAACCCTTTGTGTCGTGGAGAGCCCACATTACTGCGGGTGGATTATTGGCCGTTTCACTCCTACCTGGCCATGACTTGATAAACCCTTTAGTGTGTAAAGACATATGTGTGAAATAATAAGTGAGACCATCAGAAAACAATGGGAACCACTGTTCTAACCTAATATGTAATTTATTCCTCTATATAGGGTAGGTAGAGCTGGCTACTGTAATATATTTCACAGTGAGCTTGTAAGTGAGATATGTGCAATGTGCATGCATACCTGTGGCTGGATGTATCCAGGCCATCTGTATGCCTCTGGCTGGATGCAGTAGGCCTATATCCATTGCAAATGTGAACCTGTGCTTGCATATAGGATCTGCAGATGGAGGATATAAGGTAAATATGTGGATTGTAAGATTCCAAGCAGCCATAACAGTGCTCTCGTGTGCAAGCTAAATTTAATACTTGTTTTCCCCAAGTGTTAAAAACACAATTGCAACCGGCTCTGATAGATCACATTACATGTGTCTCATGTATCTATTACCATATTTTCCTCCCAGTATGTTATGTTATAAAATCAGGACTTGGCAGTATTCATATGCATTAAAGCTGGCCCACAAAATACAGTCCCCTGGCTTTTTTCACCTGTAATACATGCTAGCGCTAGCGCAAAAGTTTATTGTACGCGCAAGTGCGGCGTTATGGGAGATGGCAGTTTGTGTGGATGTTAAACCACAATCAGTCTTTTAGGGAATCTGGCCCTGAGAGGCGGAGTGAGGAGCTCAGTTGTTTTCTCTGAACGAGTAGGGCCACATCGGTCAACAGCCGTGGTATTGAATGTGGTAATGTCCGTAGTGGGTCCGATCTCCTCAGCTTGACAGATTTGAAGCTGGAGGTTTTGTGGCAATACAGTGTCACACTCCTCATGGCAACAGTTTCAGCTTGTTTGTCAGAACATTCTCATTTGATGCTTGTTTTCTATAATGGGATGCCACGTTAAAGCTGTTTACTGAATGAATTTGTGAATGCGGTATCACTCCACACACCTTTGAGAGTGATTCACCCACTTTGATTTAATGGTGCTGCTGTAAATATGTAAGGGATTTTGTACAGCTTTATTTTACGCAAGTTAAGTGTGTTGCCTATGACACAATTTTTTTAAAAGAAAATTCTTATTTATATGGATTAACCTTTTATTCTTGAGGGGTATTTTTAATACTCGAATAATTCTCTGTACTGTGTGCCTACACCCACTCCTAGTAAAACTAAAAGCCTGAATTTTTCACTGATTAAAGTTATGACAAAGGAAAAAGGGAGTGAAAGAAAGAGAACATCTTCCTTTCCACCTTCCTTCCTTCCTTCCTGTCTTTATGTCATTTAGCGGTGTTGTAACACAAATCATGTATGGTGTATGATGGGTACTGTATTAGTGAACACTTAAGGAGTTCTGTAGAGTGGTATTATTTTTGTAATCATTGTAGTACATTTTTTTGTAAAGGAAGCAGACAAATGCCTTCACCCCCACCCCCCACCCCCCACCCCCCACTGGAGTGGAAGATATTCTGCATTGATTCACTACATACAAATAACCAATTCAAGATTAGTTCCTGGATTTTTCCCATGCACTTTAAGGTTCAATCAGTAGCTAGTTTGAATAGACTTACAATAAAACCTTACCTTGACAGCCTTAAAAAATGAATGCTTTAAAAAAGGCAGATGTAGCCATGCCCTGCAGTTATTTTCTCTTTTCAGAGTGCATTTAATTCATTATTTTCCTTTTTTCCCGCACAGCGGCAGAAAGAATGGGGAAGAAAGATGCCTGCGCTGCAAGGTTGCCGGTCGATCAGTACCGTAAACAGATCGGTGAGTTTGTGGTTCGCGCTGGACGGTCCCCTCCCAGAGGTGTGAGATCGGGTTCGCGTTTCATGAATTTCCTCCTTACCAGCCATCTTCGCCCAAAGCCGCCCCGGATGGAGGCAGATCGGTTCCCGCTGAGCCTGAACCCTGCGGGCCTGTTGCACAGTAGGATGCGTAGCGATCCGTGGTGGTGGGCATCGACCGTAATGGGAAAAGTAACACCCACAGTAGGCACACACATTCTGCTAGCTTGTTGAAGATTTGCTACCCTGTACATGAACTTGCTCATGGTTTATGTTGATTAGCCTCAATATGTCGCTAAATGAACGGTAATGGGCATCACTGTGGTGGGTTGTGGTAACAGTACTCTGATAGCCAGTTTCCTGTCAGCGTGTGACCTCAAGAAAGTTTTCCTGTGATGATATTCAATGTATGCATTTATTACTCCTGACACCATTTCAGAGGCCAAATCCTACACCTTTTACAAATTGGATGCAATTCCATGAAATCTGAATTGGTGACCTGCAGAAGTCCTTTCTCTTTTCAACACTCTGAATGCAAAGTCATTCTGCAGTGACAAAGCATTAAACCACAGACCTAAAGCCTAGTCTACAGACCCTCTAACTGATGTTTGATTCTGTCTGAGCATGGAACATAACAAGCTAACCCCTTTCTGGATGTATCACATTTGTTTCCTCTGTTGACTTTTTTTTATCAATTCAAAACTAACAAAAGCTTGCACGCTATTGGGCTCCTCATGTCTTGTCTGTCTTCTTCATGCGTTTATCCATGAAAGGAACCATTATCATCCGAATTTAGCGGACCGCTGTTTAACAAAAACGCACCAAAAATAGCACGAAGCGGCTCAATAGACGGGAGAAGAATACAAACAACAATTTGAAATCATAATTGGACGGTAATTTCTTTCCCGTCGCGCCTCTGTTTGTGAGAGAGCCTTTGTGGTGTCAGGTGCCCATCGCGAGGCCACTGTTGACACAAGATCCTTAAACGCTATCATTACGGTCCATAATTGGCCGCAGCGAGCCATTGCGACGCTAGAAGCCGAGTGTTTTCCGTGCAGCCACTCTTCTCGAATTATGATTACTGTCACAATCCGTGTGACACAATTACCTGCCCTGATAGAAAAAAAGAAGCAAGGACGCCACAGGGAAAAAAAAAAAAAAAAAGCCGGTTTCCTCCGGTGTGCCGTGCTGGGCGTATTTCATTTCCACGGTGGCGAAGGCTTGACATGGCGTTAAACGCGAGGCACGAATCGCTCTCATGTGCTGTGAAATAGCCCCGGCTCCTCTTCGCCGGTGGCAGATGTCAACAGTCTGCGCTCCGTACTCGGGGCTTGATGGTTTAATGGGGCCGGTTGACCCAGACAACACAGGCGCATAACTGTCAACAGGACTGTCAGAGTGTTACCCGGCACCCCCTGGGTGTGCAGCGGAGCTGAGGCAGTCCTCCTGATTCACGGAGACCGCTACTTCTTTATAAAAAATAATTATTTTCGTAATGCTTGAGAACATTTACCGTGCAGTGTGTGGGGGGGTTGGGTGGACTCTCTGCCTCTCTGAATTTCACTGCATCAGAAGGAGAGCAGTGGACAGCGCAGTGAGATACACCTTTAGGCAGGACTCGCTACATGCGAGACACCTTGCTTTGTTTACCGCCAGAGAGCCGTCAGAACAGCGGCGCCTCAAATGCCGCTTTCCCTTCCCTCTTCAATTGTGACCTAATTGCTGGATGGTACACATAAATAGCATGCCTTTTCTCTTGCCGAGCAATACGGACATGAGTGACGCTCCTCACTTTCCTCACCAGAATAAGCAGAGTAATTACCAAATGTGTTCTTGGGAGTAAAGATTAAATGTGTTCCAACAGCACCCCCATCTCCCCCCCCCACCCCTCCTAATCAAAGGCAATTTGCAGACAACCAAACGGCAATAAAAAAAAACAAGGTATGGCAAAAACAGATGTAAGAGAGTCCATTTGTAGGTGAAAAGATGGCACTTTTGAAGGGAAATTAGCGGTACCTTTGCTGAAAGACATGCTCGGCCCCATGGGAAGTTTCTCTGCATGCCCCAGTCTGATAACATAATGTTCTCAGAAGCTTGCCATTGTGCTGCCTGGGAAAAAAAATTGCGGCGCATTCACTTTCAAAGATTGTCCTCCACCACGGGAAGATAATGACGGTAGGTACACCAAAGTGATGCTACTCAGAGAACTAGCTGTGATTAATAAATAAATATTGTCTCTAAAGCTCCCCCTGAATAAAGGAAGCTAGCTACCCAAGTGTAAATAAGCAGACAGGGCTTAGAAATTTAAGGTGAACAAACGCACTGAACAAAATGCCTCACAGGACTCGATATGCACCTGATACGACGAAAAGGAGGAAAACCTTGCTTTATTAACTATTTATTAATATACTTTGATTAATGAGTTTGTTTTGGCAACAATTAACAATTAATTCCGAACAGATGGCTCAATCAGGTTTTTTTTGTAATTACACCTCAACAGGAAGTTTGTTGAAAAGTATGACACACCTAATCTCTCCCTGTTGACTTTGTACAAAACGAGTCTTGCCGACTACACACTATCATTACATGTTAGTGGTGTACTGCTTCTAGTAGATCACGTGAAACTGACACGCGTGGCGCATTACAGGCTTCCAGCTGCTTCTCCGAACATGGAATATCAGATTTTTATTTTTTTTTCACTTGGAGCCTCTTTGATGTTTCTCCTGTTGTGAGAATGCCCGGCTCTGAAATGCCTGAGCGTTCGGTCAGCCCACAGCAGATACCATCTTCTGTGTATTGCGCGTGGTTTAACTTTCGTGCCTTGGATTCCTGTTCTCCTCTCGGTGTACACTCTGGGGACTTTGTAGTATTGCTTATTACATAGATAAGACCTTTAACCAAACACCTAATGAAAGAAAAAAAAAATACAGACCCACACCAGATGGACCAAGTAATCTGTTGGTGATATGGGGGATGAAATTGCATCAAAAATAACTAACCTGATAGCATGGGCAGTGTTGTTACTTTGGTTGTGCTACCAAAACCATCCGCTCCAGTTTTGTCATTTTGGATTAGTGGGTGGGTCAGAGCAATGATGTAATCTCCCCCCAGGCCTCTATTAAGAGATTAGTGAAGGAGTCCAAGTTTTGATCCAGTTAGTTTAAGATGGTATCGAACCTGAAAATATTATGACTACATTATGTGTTGAGCTCCATTCCTGCAGAGTGTAGCTATATCCGGCCAGAATTACCCTCTAATCCCAAAACAGGACCGACGCTAATCTTGCTGTTTGATTTAAAAAGGGTTCTAATGGTGATATGATGGGATGGGGGTTGTAGAACATGAAACAAACCGTCACTACACGCATCCTGGTGAGAGGAAGCCCGAAAGATTTGTTCTCAGACATTTCCGTCTGCAAAATTCCAGCGAATTGTAATTTGACATCAAATGAACAAAATTAATTCTGGGGTTCGCAGCCCTCCCTGCATTAATTGCGCCTTATGGCAGAGAAACCCTGAACGTACAAGGGGGCTGACTGTCTTTCAGCTTTGACTGCAAGCGTGCGCTCCTTCTGCCCCTCGAGGGGAATGGGAAAGGGCATTTTCTTCTCTCTTTCTCTCTGCAAATGAGGCTTAATTAGGCAGGAGTCGCACTTGAAATTGCCCCTCCGTGTCAACGGCACTCTGGGAGAGCGGGAGCCTGACCCTCGGTGTGGCAGCGCCGCCAAGGACACCTTCTCCGCCCACGGCAAGCTGTTGCCGTCGCTCCCCGGTTTCTGTTGCCGCCGGTCTTTAATTAGGCAGAGATTCTCTCCCCTGCTCTGCCAGGTGGACAGCCTGCCTCTGTGGGGTCTCTCCAGCGAGACGGCCGCGCTCAGAGCCGACGCGCACAGGTGAACAAGGCACTGCTGCGGAGGGGCTCTGCGCCTGCTCTGCGGTCTGTGTCCGCGCGTGTGTGCGTGCGTGCGTGTGTCTGTGTGTGCGCGTGTGTGTGAGTGGATGTGCATACATGCATGTGAATATGTGAAGTTTGCGTGTAGTGTTTCCTCATTAGGGCTAGCTGCAGTACATGTCTGTTTCTGAGCTTGATCTGGCCACAGCCACCCTCACAGGTAATTGCAGGTATTGAAGTGAATGCTAATGGATGAAAAAGAATTGTCTCCTGTGGTTGCTATCATTCATGGCTTCTGCCTCCACTTGAGCCTGTGATACTGTTCAAATGCGAGCTGCAGTCTGTAAAGCCCACATCAGCGCACACTGACTAGCTGGCCCTAGCTGTTCTCGTACAGAACAATCTAATGTTTTCTCTCTGAAAACATCCACAGTTCCATCACTGTGTGCTGTGTATGGAGACACACGCAGGAAAGGTAAACAGTCTAAGCAGTGCTTGTAGGTAATGCCATGATTTAAGGAGATTAGGCTGTCTGACAGTTCATTTATCTACAAGGCTTCTGTAGTCATTCTGGGCAAATATCAATTCATGTTTCCCTGTTTATGTTCTGATTGTAATCCAGTTATGTTTTATCATACGGGTTCTTCTGTTAATAGACGGTTGGCAGAGAGCACGTTTTAGTACTACAGATTCCACAAGAAAAAGGGAAGAGGTTCAGTCAATGTGTCTATACTCAGCATGCGTTATCAGGTGAGCTTTTAAAGGGAGACAGTGCAAGGACAGAAACACAGTCTGTTTTTTTTTTTTTTTTTAAATCTGCCTGTCTCTGGCTCTGTCCAGATCAATCCCTGAGCGCTGAATGAATGCTGCTCAGTTGCATGATTGCATTAAAAGCCAGACCTGATGGTGCATTCTGTCCTCACACGCCTACTTCTCACACCTCTAGGTATAAAGAGTGATAAATTATATGTTATATCACATAACATATGCCTTCAGCAAGCATTCAGAAGAGAAAGTAACATGATGACCACACGGTTGGACTGCAGTTGGAACATTAAGTTGTTTGTTGCTAGTCTAAAAATGGCTGGCCCTTTAAACTTAGTAAATGCATGGTTCAATAAATGAAACAAAAGAGTAAACAGAACCTGTTAACAGAACCTGTCTGTAGGTTTAAGAAAATGGATCAGCTAATTATGCATTCTCAACAAACAGTGATGACCAAAGGTCTTAATGTGGCCTAGACTGCAGGGACAGAAGTTTCTGAAGTTTGTCTTGCAGTATGTGTAGGGTAGTGTTTAATTCAGCAAGCAGCACTGTTTGTCACTGTGAATCAATGATCCCTAACACCAATACTGAAGATGCACACAATGTATTGGGAAAAAAAAAAGTGTTATGGATTTTTATGTTTAAAATGCAAAGCCCTTAATTAAGTCAGAAAAGCTTTGTTCAGATCAGGATTGCTGTTCTGATCTGGGTCAGGAGAAAACGGCTTCGTCTTCAACTGATGATTGTCTTTCAGGAAAACAAGATTACAAGAAAACCAAATCTGCTCTAAGAGCGACGAGATTAAAGGCCGAGGCGAAGCGGAGTGCTCCGGGAATTCGGGTAGGTGGCGGCTTCATTCCCTCCCTCATTAGCTTTCCAGACACCCGAGTTTCATCCCAAAAGATAAACCCCACTCAGAATACGGATTGCTGCGAGATATTGTTTGCCTAGTTTCGGAAACCTGCAAGGAATTCTGACAGCTCATGTGATCTCGAGCTCCGGTCTCAAATACGCAAGGAAGTGTTCAACCCTCACAGGACCACGCCAACTCAGAGCTCTGTCACTCAGAATCATTAGGGGTTGAACAAGTGAAGCACACCCCCTAAGCAGTCCCCCTGACTCACACATATCTCCTCCCATATTGACTTTTTAATTGTCATCTGGTTCGTTTTTTTCAATAAAGTTGTAATTTTCCATCCACACCTGCCAGGTACGGTTGCAGACACCGTAGCAGAGTATCTGTCTGTTTTTTTTTTCTGAAGCTGTGTTTTTTGGCTGGTGATGTGGTGCACTGTAGAGATGGTGCCCGTTGCCAGGGTTCTTGGCGTTACGGAGACAGATCAGGAAGCGCCACAGGATGACTGGGCAGCCAGTCCGAGGTGTGCGCTTGCAGCATCTGGCTGCTGCAGTCCCACAGGCCCGGAGTCAGTGTAACTGCAGTGTGCTGTGTCCTTACCTCAGAATAACGACTTTAACCCAGCATTTCTTTTTTATTTACAATGCAGTATTCTGGGTATTACAGTCCCTGAAATGAACACAAAATGCTATGTGATGTTGTGTGACAGCAAAAACTGTACACAAATTTAAGGACAAAGCAGGTTGCGGTTGAACCGAATCTGGGCCAGAGTCTGGTTTAAATAAAAAGCAACAATCAATGTTAACAATTTGCCAAACTGCAGAGAAAATTTAATCATGCAGTTTTTTAAATACCAGGGTTTCATTTATGCATTACTTTAATCCAATTAAATAGGCCCATGTCATGAATTATGTATTAGAGAAAAAGGATTTTTAAAGATTGATTTAAATACACTTTTGGGACCATGCATAGAATGTATGAAACTGTAATTTGACCTCCCATATTAAATAATCCAGGGACTGGTTTTGAAGATAGAAAATCTAACCTAGAAGAGTTTTACCCTGTTTTTAGCTCAGCAATATGCACATAAAGCAGTGTTCAACTTTCGGTGAACTTCCACATAAATATTCAGGCATGTCCTGACTATATGTCAGAGCTTGCACTTTCTTAAAACTGAGTATGTTGGAGACTTGTTTCTGTTTTAATGTAGTTTTACTGTATTTTCATGAAGTCTGTTTACAGCAAGTGCTCTGAGAGAGAGCAGAGACTGTGCCGTAAAAAATTTAAACATAAATGTACCGTAAGTTTATAAAATATAAAAATGAAAAATATATTTTGTAACCATTGAAATATTTCATCAGTTCAGCTGATGTCTGCTTTGACACCAGAAGGTTGTGGGTTCAAACTCCAGCTGAGCCCTACCAAAGGCTTTAGAATGGTACCCATCTGTTTGGCTGTAGCGTTTCAGAGATGGAGGAGTGGGGTCAGTGATCTGAGCAAAGAGGCGCTACTTTAGGGCCTGAGGCAAGATCTGCCACAGCCGCCATATGGAAAGACCACAGAGATGAGCTGGGAAAGATCAGCACAGAAGGCACGAGCAGGGAAAGATCAGCATTGAGGCAGCGCTTGCATCGCTGACTCGGGATTTCTCTGGCCGCTTTTCCCCGACCGCCAGCATCGCTGCGGTTACATCGCCCGCGTCTGATGCTTGACGCTGGCCACGATTCGCCCGCCCGTGTCTGATTGGCGGGAGGGGCGGTTCGAACCAGGCCAGACCCCCCCCTCTCCTCCGGGGGCCCCGTCGCACAGCTGTGGCCAGCCTCTCCGGGGGGGCCCGGCTTGTCCCGCGGCCAGCGTGCCGGGGAGCGCGCGGGCCGGCGGAGCTCTGCCGAGAGTGACCATTTGGTTTCGCGGGCCTCGGCGGGGGGGGGAGGCAGACGCGGGGCGGCTCCCGCCACCTGCCGCGGGGCTCACTCCGCTCCCCGCCGCACCCTCCGGCAAATGGTACAGTCTGGCACGGCCGAGAGGGAGCTGGCTGCCGGAGGAGCTCGCCTCTTCGGCGGCTCCGTGAAAAGCCCCTCCAGTGGACGCGGTGCTTTCAGAAAGCACCTCGGGTGGTTCCGAGAGAACAAATCTCTCTTTAAATAAAGGGGTTTGGTAATAAGCATTTATACACCAATGGCCCTTGAATGCGTTTGTGTGCTGGGTACTTCAAACTGAACCCTTTCTCAGGGGTGTACATTCAAATACATATTTACTTCGAACTTCAAATTAGTTTTACTCTCAAACTGGAAATAAATGTCGAACGACATTTGTAAGATAAGCTGTTCTTTGCAGGGAACTGTTTCAGGTGACCTCAAAGGAATTAGAAGGATAGGTGTATGTAGGCAAACATTCTGTTAAACAATGTATAAAAACAGATTTGGACAAGAATGTAAATATATGTATGAACTTTGCTCTCATTGTGAAACTGTTGTGTGAAACTGTTGTGTGAAACAAGTGTTTGTACAGTTGCAGCTGTGCAGTGTATTAGGGGGGGATAAGAAGACCCCAGCTCCTCATCTGACCATCTGAGATCTGTACTGTGTTAATCCCCAGTCACAGGTCTACAGTTTGCATCTTTTTATTGCCTATGTATTGGGATATACTGCTGTATACCCCTTACATTCACATTTCTAGGAATTGCACCATGGGAAATATACATGACCCAAATAAAATACAGCAGAACATAAAGGAAACATGAAGCCGTCTGAGTGACGTGGAAGAACCATTCGGAAAATAGAGAAGGTCTAAAACAGAGCTATTCTGCCTTTGATTAGTACACTTGCCCTGATGTGGTATAGTAAAGACTTAGGTAGGGTAAGAAAATGTTTAAGACATAACAGTTGTATGTGGTGCATGGTATAAAACAATAAGCACTGTACTGTTGTGAGAAACAGTGAATGGATGGAACAGAAGAGGCCAATGAGGAGAAAGTTGAGTGTTGAGCGCTTTGGCTCTTTGCCAGTGGAGCAGAGCCCTGCTTCCAACACCCAGCAACAGCTGCTGAGAAATCCTACAATATATTTGTAGGATATGTTTTCCACTGGAATGTGGAAAAAGGAGGAACCCGTGGCTCTCCCTGTGATCCATTGTGGCTGCGCAGAGCATTATAACCAAATAATCTAATTATAGTGGAGTAGCAGTGTGGCACAGCAGATAAGGTCACAGGTTCAAATCCTAAGATGAGCACTGCTGTTGCACCCTTGGGTTGGTGCTTGACCTGAATTGCCTCACGAAAAAAATGTAATGAAGGGTTTGAATTACTGTACTTTCAATCTATGTCCTTTGGAGATTCTGTAATGTTGCCTTTATGGTTAAAGTGATTAGATCATAGCTCATCATAAGCGATTAGATCCAGGATGTTCCTTTATGTTAATGTTTCTTACAAATATAGTAATGATTATGATAAAAATAACACAAAATAATAATAATAATAATAATAATAATAATAATAATAATAATAATAATTTGAACAAATACATTAAAAGGTTATGTTGACATATGTTTGAGGCAAATAACTAGTTCAGGTTGCTTTTGGCAGGGAACAGATAAGTCTTGACGAAGGAAAAAAAATACAATCACCATGCAAAGCGATAGCATTTCTCCACACAAGCTAAATAGAAAAGTAAATCATTTCCAGCCTCTGGTAATATATAAAACTAAAGTGCATGAAATGTAAAAGTTTTCCAATTAATGGGGACTTAAGCTGTTTGCAGCCTGCTTGGAACAAGATAAATGCAGCGGCCAGTGTTTGTTAATAAGGATGTACATGCTGATGACTGCCGCGGAAGCTTGTACACAGATAGTCATGGCCGTCGTGCTGGGTTTTAATAGCCCCCTTCAATTTATCTGCTGGAATTATTAGCTTGTGTTTGTTGTGAAGCTTATCTCTGTGCTTTAAGCCCAGGGAGGAATTTCTCTGTGCCGTTTGATGTGCAAGTACACTGATTTCATTGCCGAGTTTCTCTCTCTCTTCCTCTCTCTCCCTCTCAAGCTCTCTCTCTCTTTCTGTCCTATGCTTTCCAGTGTTTACTCTGTACCACTCTTGGCTGCAAGAAATTAATGTCAGAGTTTTGTGGAAAAAAAAAAAAGAAACAATGTATTAAGGTACTTTATTCTAAAATCAGTCATTGAGTGGTTGCAACTCAAGTGATTTAAAAAGTTTAAAATTATACTCACCTACCCTCCTCCGCATGAGTTTGAACAAAATTGCAAGTTAAAAAGTTCAGCCAGTTTGAAACAAAATGTTATATAATGCGGTAAAATTCATGACATCATCAGTTGCGTTATCAGCATGAGGTTAATTTAAAAGTCACATTGAGAGAACCTTCACTTACCTCTCTAAAATCTCTAAACAAGGACCCATACACATAATACACATCTAAAGTACACTAGTACTGGGGAGAAAATGAGAGAATAAGGTGGCAGAACCATGAAAAAGTACTTCGTAGTGGAGTTGAAACTTCTTGGAATTGTAATTTGATGCAGAATAAAATGAATGCTGCTTGAATCAGGAGTTCATGTGTCGCTCTGGTCTCTTCTCTCTGGCTGCAGGATACCATCCTAGTGATCATCGCCATCCTCATCTTCCTGCTCAGCGTGTATGCCTTCTTCTACCTCAACCTGAGCACCGAGCTGGATCTGGACGTGGACGTGGACTAGAGGGGCCTGCTTCCTGGCGAGGCCGTGCCTGGGGGGGGGGACAGCGTGGGCGCCGGGGGCGGAAGACCCCGCCCCCCCGACTCCTTCTCCTTCACATCAATTCGCTCTGCGCTGCTTGTATTCCACATTCCAAGGTGTCCCATGATGCTCCACACTGCGTAGCAGGAGCATCTGAAAGCACGTGCTTTAAAACGGGAGGCCGCTCTGTCAGTGCGTGAGAGACACTGGACGTGTTGCCTTGCTAAGGACGGCCCTTGGGAGATTATCACGCCTCTATAAACTTCTGCTTCAATGCCTTTCTGTTGTTGCTGTAATCATTTTCCCTTTGTATGGAATTGTGTCTTTTTTCAGTTTCTTGTATTCTTTTAGTTTTTGTTTGCTTTTTTTTCCATTTATTCAAGTCTTAAGCTCTCTTCAGGGTGTAATGCGAGGAGACTGCAGGCTTTAAACATAACAAGGCGATTGATAACAGCACGTCAGCTGGATGAGTGGTAAAGAATGGACCCGATCCAGGAACGTCATTGTCCTTCCCTTTTCACAGCCAAAACCCGGTTGCAGGAGGAGCGTTTATGAGAGATCATTATTGTGGAATCATGCTGTTCTTTTTCCTGACTAATAGCAATATGTAAATCTCTTGACAGAGAGGTAGTCCCCCCCCACACCTCCATCTCTTCCCCCCCTCCACTGCATTCCACAGCAAAGGCCTGTGCTTACATTTTCAGGGATCATGATTCGGGGGATTAGAGGTGTAATTCTGCTTCTGATTGAGCGCGTGCCCAGAATACAAAACCACACATTTCACCCGTTTCAGAGTGGATCCAGTGTCGCCGCCGCAGATACGATCGGCCCGTGGCTTCGAAAGGAAGAAAAGAAAGAGAAGAACATGATGCACTAGCTGTTACTGTGTTGTATGTTTTTATATAAAAAAAGACCATATAAAAATGGCATGAAGGACTAATCATTTTGACCTCTTTTGATGTTCATTTGTTCATTTTTCTAAAGCTATAAAGAATAAAAATGATGAATACAAAGGATTCCTGGCCCCCATGTTACAGTGGCAACTAAAGAGGTTACAGTACATTCTCCTCATATTTTCATAAGGGTTGTGAAGATGCTGACTGAGATTACAGCCAGTGTGTCAGGAGAATTTTTTTCTCTGTTGTCTTTCAATGTTTACTGGACTGAATGCAAACATAATTACTTATTTCATTCTAGACAGTGTTGTTTTAGAATCCACTGCAGGAGCGGATGTCTTTGCATGCAGATTAGCCTACAACAATATATAGAGATAGAAACATCCATCACTATATACAGACATTAAGCACACACTTTGAGATATTTTATTTTGAACAAAATAAATATGATTTAATTTGGTGAAATACCCCTTGCTTGTTATGTGTTCTTCACTATCGATCTGAATGTAGACTTGCATTCCTGCAAAAGACGGTTTATTAACGTTGCACCTCATGAGACGAAAGTGTAAAAAACGTATAAAGCGGAAACTGGAGTGTGAGTGAAAAAAAGGAAAAAACTGTGATACTGACACGGTTAAGTACAAACTCAGTTTTCAATAACCTGCGATTAAAAACTCAGTGTTCATACAGTCACATGGCAAACGCTTGATACTGCAAATAGTAAAATTTCCGCAGTCTTTGCTCTGTTTCCTGGTCTGCCCCCTCCCTTGTATTAAGATTACAGGAACGGTGAGCAGAGGGGCTGGGGACCACTCGTGGCTCTTATGTACAAACTTGAAACAACTTTGGAGCTCCACTGTAGGGCGCCTCGGCTCACCGAAAAAGGCTTAATCTTGCGTTATTATCATTATGCATTATTGCACTGCGCGTTACTTACATGATTAACCCCCAACCCACCCTTCCCGGCTTTTCCGTGCCATAACGACCCCGATCTGGGACACCTCCAGGTGTGTGGCACCTGTTTTCCATTAGGCTCGGTGGACCGGACGACGTCCGGCAGGCCGGGATCATTAAGATAATGGCGGCGAACCGCGGGAGCCGATCCTCGCGATGCCCGGTAACACCAGTGTAAATCACAGACAATGGCTCGTGTAGTTCGTGAACTCCTGTGCTACAGCTGGGAGATATTCACACTTCACTACACTCATTAGCAGCAGCAGGTGGTCAATAGTGTGCAAACAGTTGGAATAAGCCTTGCAGATGTAAGTGGTGTAGCATAGCTAATAGTCTTCCTTGGCAACATCGGTTATTTCTTTTTTTGTTGTTGTTGTTGCATTTATAAGCGTGAGTCGAAACCCCTTTAAGCCACCCCTAGGTTGTGCCATAATAATTGATGCTGTGATGTTCACTGAAATGATTTTAGAGATGTGTTTTTTTAATACAAGATTTTTCGAGAGCTTGAAGGTGTGATTTCAGTCTGGTTGGTTCACACTGATTGAATATAAACGCAGTCACAGAGTTGGCCTTAACTCGCCGTATGGAGCGAGTGAGATTTCGTGAAGTTCAGTTATGGTTATGCAGAAAAAAAAGGTTACATAAGGGCATGGACTGTAACTAAGCACTCTGTAACCACGGCATCCTGACGGGCCCTCCCCAGCTGTAACCGCATCTGTTTAACCGACTCTCAGAGGGGCAGAAACCGCATTATTCTCAGAGTTTATAACTGTCTGCAAAGCTGAATCCAACACTTCAGTCCCGTAGCCAGTCCCCACAGTCACGGAATAGGAGAAGCGCTGAGAATTACAACGCTTACTCAAGTATTTCAAGGTTAATGACACAACTTCTGTCCTGTGCAGGTCACCTGTAAAGCATCTGCCCATTGAACAGGTTAAGTTGTTATTTATTTATGACCGCTATAACATCCGTGTTTAAATGGCATCTATATGGAACGATGGTTCTGCTGCAGAACTGCATTATAGCTACCCTGAGATAACTATTTTGCCTCGGGTTCCTGCTCAGTTCCTGCTCAGTTCATGTATAGCGCAAGATGTTTTTCTCTGTAGCACATATTGTAGCTAAATTAGTCCCCGGATAAAAGGACCTGCAGAGGTGTGAATTATTCCAGAATGGTTTCACGATAGGATTGTTCTATGTTTGAACATGGCATTCCTTTTTTAATGTAATATATATTTAAAAAGGTAAATCCCTCAGGAAAAATTGTCCTCCCAAATTTCTGACGAAAGCACAGTTCCATCCCAGAGCTTACTGATGTTTTGATTCCGATAGATGAGCTTTGTTTTAGTACGGTATTGATCTGTGATACTGTTTGTGTTGTGTTTAATTGGATTCCATTCAACCTTGATATCAAAAGCTAATAGTCCTCCAACCTGAAGCTGTGGTATAATTACCGTGGCTTACTAAACATCCGCCGACCTTGGTTTGTGTGTCATCTGAGAGATCAGAGCTAATTGGTAATGATCTATTGAATTTAATTTCCATGCATCTACATGGAATTAATCAGTGAATATTGTATGGTGTCGTGTGACCTCACTGGAGCTTATTGAAGGTGAACCCAATGAAGCCATTGCTTATGTGATGATGCTGCAGCGTAGTGAATTTGTCACAGTAGACATACAGCACTGCCGCTACTAATCCACCATTACAATATGAGCGTTTCTGCGGGAACTATATTGCTGTGATAATGTTCAGACTTTTTTTCTTTTATTAAGTACCAATCTATAGGTCTGCTATCCTAATCATAAAATACATAGGAGGGAAACAAACTGCATAAGCGTCCTCCCGCCCTGGTTTTACATTCTCTAAATGTTCTGCGGTGCATACTGATTTAAATGCGACTGCAGAGAGAATGGCAGCCTGGTTGCCCAGGTGCTGCGGCTGACTGATGTGGCCCCGCGGATCCGAGCGCCGTGTTTCAGCATTCAGCGCGCAGCGAGCGCGCTGCACGCTCCAGTGGAGCGCTCACTCCCGGTGACTGCGCTGGCGCCGCATCGCTGACAGACAGCGGAGCCACGTGGAGGGGTCAGTCTCTGGAGAAGCTCATTTAGTCCCTATCTCTCCCTCCCTGCAGTCGGCTGACAGGTAAGCCCTGACAGGCCTTATCAATCAGCCTCGGCGCACACCTCTGTAACAATGCCGGTCGCCCATTAGAGACGGAGCCGGGGAGACGTGGGGATGATGTGCTCCGCGCAGTGCTGTTAATCCCATGCAGCTAGGATTCGTTTAGGGAATTTCTCTTTTTTTCTTCAGGTTTTTTGCACGCATTCTCGTTCTCTCTCCCTCTCTCTCTCTTGTCTCACTCCATTTATCTGCGTGAGACACGCGCTGCTGGTGATCAGGCTGGTGATCATTTGCATATCAAAGAACAAATGCACATCATATACATGATTAGTGATCGTCATAAAAATGTATCTCAGGGTTCTTAATGGTAATTTTCTCTTTTCTCTGTGCTTGTGTCGCTTGTGAAGCCCGGCGTAACTGTAATATATGTTTAAATATGTGATCAAAATATATGGAATGTTTGTAATACAGTATAAGTCAAATTAACTACGTTGTCATATACATATACACTTATTTATGCACATGTAGAGACATGCATTCATAAAAATTCCATTTTAGACTTTATACTACACCTTATGCATAAAATATCAGTATAAATAGGCCTACAAATCTGCCATATGTATTTGTAATTCTGGTATATATAAAGGAATATATTCTGCAAAACTTTAAGATGTTTTTTATGGCATGAATCAAAATTTTAAATCAGAATGTTTTCTGTTTCATTTATGATGTAAACTAACAGTTTAACACTTAAAACAGCCCTGCGCAAATCTTTGCAGAGTCAAAGTGTCTAAAAATTCTGTATTACATTGCTTAGAGCAAAAACCTAAAGTTATGATATGAGTCATTTGAGAAATAGTATGTATTGAGAGTGTACAGAGGGGTTACACATGAGCATTGACGTGTTTGAGGAACACAGTATATGTATTCAGAGCAGCTCGGCATATAAAATAAAAATGTTTCTCCCGTATTCATCTGATCTGAGAGAAAAAGATACAAATTATTAACACATTAATTCAATCATTCCAAATGTGTATTTCTCCTCCTGGCCACAGTTGGCTGTGCTGTTTTCATCATGAATACTAAACACAACTGGGTTCTTAAAAAAACATTCTTGCAATATGATTTGAATATATTAACAGGATTCCCAGCTTTGTGGATTAGAACACCTCCGTGCTTTGTGAGGTGTATGGTAATTCCAGACTTATTGGATCTGCTGTGAATCTAATTCTGTGATTGTCTCTGTAATCCCTGATGTGTTTTTTTTTTAATAGTACCGGATGAAAAGGAAATGTATCAGAGGGGAAGAAGGTAATAGTTTGCTATGTGACCTTGGTTCCCTGAGTGAAGGATATTGCCAGAGGCTAGTAGGACAAACACTGGGGCATTTGAGTGCGCTGATTCAACGGATGTAATAGAGCCATGATCTAGTGGTCAGGTGTCTTGTTACATAGATGCTGCAAAGATTCACTGATCTTTAAATCATGTGGATTGCACATCCTATTCACTGTGTTCATTTTATCAGTTCATCAGCGCATTATAAAAACCAGTGAGTCCATGACTGTAGAGCGTGATGACCTGGAACGCCAATGTATTTGTTTAGGTGAGTCAAGCATCAGCTTTGTAAGGACCATGTACTTGGTGTGTTCTTTGTACCTAGAAAGTGAACAAATAATTGATGAGGCTGCGTATAAGTTTTATATGTGTGTATACACCAAGCCTCTGTGAGTACGTGTTTCTGTATGTGTGCCTGTGTCTGTGTGTGTGCATGTGTCTGTCTCTGTATATGTGTACGTGCATGTGTATTTGAGCGTGTGCGTGTGTGTGTGTGCATGTGTGCATTAGTAATGGGGGGGGGTAGGTGTGCAGGTGCTCAACAGGTGTCCTCTGATACCAGCCGCTCTCCGTTCGCCTCCTGATCTCCCTCTGTTTGCTCTCGCTCATTGTGTTATTCACAGGCAGGCACACCTGGGCCCCGCACACCTGGCGGGCCGCCTGCAGCCGAGCCGCCCGGGATGGAACCGGACGAGGGCCAGGAGCCGCACGCGAAAGCGTAGCCCAGGCCCCCCGAGAGGGGGTAAAGTCAACACGCGAAACAACTGATGAACGATCCGCAGGACAAGGGGAGTCGATTACTTAGCAATATCTCAGGACTGAGAGGAATGAGCGGAGATAAGAGCTTTTGAGGAATGCATGGGCCTAATGAGCCTCACAGAGTTCACATCTCAGCCGTGCACAGGCAAATCCACAATAAGCTGCTCCAAGAGCAGTTGGCTCTGTTTAACATTTCAGACAAAGAAGCTCAAGGAATGACTATACCAGAGATCTGGCAGAATGTTCCCCCACCTTCCATAGGTTAATATAAGAGACTCTCAAGCCCTTGAAGCATTTAGGAGCAGCACTGTGCAAATGCTGACAACACCTGGATTACAACAACAACGAAAAAAAAACATGAGGACTGTTTGAAACAGGGAGGACATTAAACCCTAATGTGTGAGGCTTCAGAGTTGCCACTCGCGCTAATGGCTGCTGAGACGAAATGATTGAAACCCCGCTCGCTTAGTTTTGGCAACAGCGGAGCCGTGACAGATCGTACATTGTCACAGCGGAGGAACATCAATCCTTCAGCAACTCGCTCCCTCCGTGTGAGCCAGACCTGAACAGACAGATATTCGGTGAGCCGCGGGACGCCGGGGTAACAAGCCTGAAAAGAATGCCGAACCAGCTCTCCCCTCGAGCTCTCGCGGCCCTGTTTACCTGCACCGCGATGTCAAAGCTAACAAAGGAGGCGGGGGGCTTCTCTGTGGTGTCTCAGGGGGTTTGGTTTACAAGGCCCGGGGCCTGAGAAAAAGTCTCGGAGAAGAAAGAGAAAGCACACCGTTGCGGTGAGGGCAAGGTACTAAGTATGTAATTAACGGCGATAAAGACACAGACTCCCCTGGTCCTGTTTCAGGAGGTTGCCCTTCTGCATTGATCACTCCTGGAGTCGCCTCAAGGATGGACAGACGCAAGAGCAAGGCCTCCCTTTTTCCAGGGCACTTTGCTCCCCTCTTCCTGCCTCATTGTGCCAGTGGGCTCAGGGTCTCCAAAGGTCAGAGCGGGAGATACTCTCTCAGAGGTGCATTAAAAGAAGCAAGATTTCCTTTTATCTTGCGATTTTCTTTGTTCTTTCGGTCAATAAAGCTGTATGGCGAGGGGGGTAATTTGCAGTTAAAGCAGAATTGAAAAGGAATGCATGAGAGGAGCCATTCATTTGTTTTCCTGTGAAGGCGATGCTATGTGAGAAGGAAGCTCGGGCCAGAGTTTCTGGAATGTGTGTCTGCTTTTTTTTTTCCTTTCAACTTAGCACTTTGGGAAAACTGCTCGAATGATGGCTGGAGATTGGTACCAACTTTATTAAAGTGAACAGCTCTAATAAAACACATTTACTATGTTGCAGAACCCTTCTAAGAATACCATTGCTGATGAACATATTCAATCAAATGCACGTTTATATGTGACACAATCCAAAGAAAACAGTGCAACTAAATAAAAATTGAAATACTGGGTCTGGAAAAAGTAGATTTTTCATTTTACATCCATGTATTTTCCATCCACTTGTGTGATGCATCAAATAACATGGTTAGCAAGGTTCCTAAAATTTTCAGGTGATCACATGAAGCTCATCTTTGTTCCAGTGGAGCACAAACAAATGCTGGGAGAATCAATATCCAGCGATGGTTCTGTTGTCTGCTCGCTGTCTGGCCCGCGTACCCAAGTAAACATTTATTGGCACACACAACGAGGCAGTTTGCACAGGTGTCTGATCCCATCATAAAAGCTGCCTCCATTATTTGCATTTGACTTCTAAATACCCTCTTGTAAAGCGAACATCGCGGCTTTCACGATGGCCTGGCGCGCACAATGAAACACACCGTCCCAACAAGGAGACACTTGCACGTGGCGAATTAAGCAGGCGTCGTGCTGGTTTCGGCTTTACGGTTTCCCACCTAGCGCCCTTCCAGCCTTCTGTTGAAGGAGAGCTTTAAGATCAAGGTGTCCCACTCTCCCGCGCATCAATTATGCGGAGTTGACGCAAACCCTGAGAAAGTGTCCAACTGTTGTCGGTTACCGAAAAAAAAGAGAGGAGAAAGCCCCTCCCACCTTGCGCCTCAGCTCTCCGTGTGACCGGGAAGCTCGTCAGTCAGATGCAGCCTCCCAGTACCCTGATCCATTGTACATTTCAGTGATTATATTTTACGTTTCTCAAAAAAAAGAGCGAAGGTTTGAAAGGTAATTTGTTTTGACAGCTGTGCGGACCATTGTGAGTGGACACAGAACCTGTCTTTGGCAGGCTCCTGTTTAATGATCGGAATGGAAGTGGCACACCTGTGGCCCGTCATTACTGTCTCATGACAGGAAGTTATAACAAAAGCTGTCATTCATGCATTGATTTAGCTTCCATTTTTCATTTTTTCTTTTTTTTTTTGCCTAACACTGGCCATTTCATGAATTGTACATCCAGTTCAGTGCAGCATACTATAAGAAATATCATCAATTAGCCTCTGGCGCTGTGTGGGGTTAAACTGTATGCTGTGTGTAGATGTGTAATGGTATTCATTGTTGCTCCAGTGGCTATCTATGTGAAAAATTGGTTAAAAATATTACCTTCTTGTGTGCATTTTTGATACAGACCAAGATACCAAAAGCAATGTTAGTTTAAGTAGTTCAATATGCTGCTACCCACCATAATTTAGTGGGAAACCCAGGTGTTTATCATAAGGTGAAGCTCAGGGTACAGTGCAGTCATCTATCCTGTGAAATCCTAGCAGAAGTGTTTTTGTTCCTGTTAAATTTCCAAACTGTGTTGATGTGTTGTGTTAAAAAGGCAAATTGTACTCTTTGGATGTTTTTTCCTACCTGAAGATTAGAAAATGGCAAAAAAGACTCAGAAAGAGGGACTGCAGTAAAATGCTCTGAATGCTTTGCAGAATTTGAGTGAATCTTGGCTAGCCAGGAGGAGTACCAGAAATGTTAAGATAATTTTTCCTTACATAAGATACTGACAGGGTGAGGAGAACTGTAGATTGGGATGATTTGTTTGATCATTTGTTTCAGTAGATTTCAACTGAGAACAGCTGATCAGCAAATATGAATTTGTGAGTAAAAGCCCAGCAATTAAAAATGAGAGGAGCACTTTCATTTGTGTCATTTGTGCCTGAAGAGAATGTGAAATTATCAAACCTTGTCTTTGTCTGCCGTGGGATTAGTCCAGACGTGGTGCTATTCAAATAGCTATCTTATGTTGCCGATATCGAACTGTATCAGGAATATCACTCCATTTTCTCTGTTGATAAAGTATCTCCATTTCACTCACAAAAGACTTCAAATCATTGTGTAATTATCCATCATTATTCAGTCCCAGCACCATCTTGTTGAGATGTGGCCATTTCAGAATGCTAATTTGGGCAACTGGACACTATACACTTGCGCCTCTGAAAAACATAACAGGTCACACAAACTTTGAAAATTAACAAACACCTACATTATCTGGCCACTCACCGCTGAGAGATGTAAAGTAGTTTAATTTTGAGCTGTGAAGGGGGTTATTCACTGAAGTGCGGATTGAAACATGTTGACAAGCGAGTATATGCAAGTATCATTCTAAATTACGAACAAATTCAGTATAAGTGGTATACTGTAAACTGTTCTAATGTTAGCACACTTTTACATATATAGGTTCCAACATATGTCAGTTATATACCTTATGTACAAATTCATACTTACAGTAAGAACAAAGCACTGCAGAGCTTAAGCTAAATGGACCTCCAAATTTCTCTCTACGTTACAGCATTCTGTGTTTCTTTGTGCAGTAGGGCGCACACATATATATATTTCTGTATTGACATGATAGAAATTTTTCAGATTGACCTGAACCAAGTACAAGCTAAAACAAGAAAGTGGTTAACCTGAAATGACTTAATGTCATCTATCATTGCACTTAAAAGAACTTTGTTTTCCATTCTGAAAACCAGGCAATTATGCAGCCAGCTACTATATGTTTATAGGTATGTCAAAGCAATTAGGAGCAGTAACTGGATACAGAGTCATTTTTAAAAGCTAAAACACTGTCAGTGCTTGTGTTTTGTGGCCTGGGGATCAATAGCAAAAAGTTACATGCTCGTATGTGGTAACATGCAGGAATGCTTGTTCAGTACATATTCCACCATCCATTACTTTCGTGCATTAGCACTGTAGCAGCATTCCAGGAATTCTTGCCCATGCGTCTCAGCTAAAGGGAAAGCTGCTTAAATCATTTATGGGTGCACGTACATGCATGGCTGCATGATGACCCCGGTAAACGGCTGGAACTTAATGCATAATGTTTCTCATTTGGCCTCCCACCTGCAAGCCATTAAAACAGAAGGCCATGCTCTGGCCTTTAAGGGCCAAGTTAAGCCTCTGCTCCTCTGGAGAGTTTCCTCGCGGACCCCCAACCCCCCTCTCTCGTGCTGTTCAGATAGGCCATAGGTGGGTGAGACAGATCGCAGGCGCCGTCGCGAGCTGGTACAACCCGGCATCTCCCGCATAGCTGTCCTCTGAGTCAGACGCTGGAGGGGGTCATCCATTTCTGCTCTTATATCAGCACCTCGCTGGTTAAGCGCCCTTTGTCTCAGTGTTGTTTAGAGGTGCATCCTGTTGCTAGGAGCCCATGTCATATCTATTGTGTTTTGCATGTGTATCTACTACGGAGGCGCCTAAGCAAAATGCAGGTTAATAACGGCTAAATAATAAATGTCAGGCACAGATTTCTATAGTAGAAGGTGATGTTGAGCATGATTAGCACATAATATGCTACTGTACCTTTATGACACAGTGTTCCTCAGATTAGCTTTATATCAAGAAGATTCACTCCTTATACAGTAGTATCAGAATGTTGTCTCATGAAAAACAAAAAAGAAAAACAGCACAACTTTCTCTCAACCAGCATTTGAATCTTGGCTGTGGTCGTCCAAGAAATTGTGCTGCTAAACAGATACTTGCTCTCATTCTCATTCTAGATTTATAAACCAAAATGCACTGCATTGCTTAGTGTGCGCTATTGTTCTTGTGTTAGCTGTGTTAGCTGCTTCGTCGTAGGCTCCTGGGCTGTGTTGGACCTCTTTTCTCATCCTAGGGTAATCACTCTCCCATGAACAACATGCACTTTATTCAATTCACACAGATGCAATCACAATCAGCCTGACCTCTGGGTGTTTGGATTGGTAAAATGTTCTGTTTAGACATAACTGTACAGTTTGTGAGAGCAGGACTAGGGGGTGGGGGGGAGGCATTCCTCCGTTCGAAGGTGTCCAGCTGTTTCCCAGAGGTGCTGGGGATATTTGGTTTTCTGTGATTACAATTTATGGGGTAAGAGGAAAGTCAAGGCTTCAGTGGAGATATGGAGTTAGATCATAATTTTTTTCATTGGCCCCATAATGCACCACAACAGAGTCCTCTTGCCAGAGTGACCATTATAACAACTGTAATCAAAATAATTGTAATCACAATCATACTCATAACAATGATAATAGTCACAACAATCACTTAACATTATACTACATGCAATTCCTATGATAAAACTTTTTTCATTTTCTGCACTGTAATTCTTGCATTCTTCATTCTTCATAATCATCAGTATAGGCTGTGGACAAATCCAGACCAATTACATTATTCCTATATCATATTAAGCATTCTTCAGACACCATCAGAGACAGACATTATTAGATATACTTTATACATTCACATAACACCATAGTTCATTGAGTGTATATAAAGGATCTCATGCACATGACTTGTATTATAGAATCAAATTCTGCAAGTCTGCACATGCAGATACACTGAAATGTCATCCACAAGCCAACCAAGAGGTAGTACTGCTTCAGAGAGGCCTCCACAGAACGCTTGCCTCATACCCGCTATTGTGTGTCTGTGTCTGGGAGCAGCAGCTCCATATGAAATGTGTACTGAATTTGTTTCTGTCAAACTCTATTTATTACAGTTTAATGTTAACAGAACCATTTCCTTGACTTTTGTAAAAAAAAAAAAAAAAAAAAGGAAGAAAGAAAGAAAACAGAAAATGAAATCTATGTTTACCCAATTGCGACTTCAAAGCCATTTCAATTGAGCATGCACCACCAATTTCCGTGTGAAATTGATGGCCTATTCATCTCCGTTAATGCTGTTACACTGAAAGCCTGAATTGCATCTCTCAATGAAACTGGATTACAGGGCCCTCGCATAAGATGCGCAGGCACAAAGACGCTCGCGAAGCAGCTGTATCCGACGGGGGGAAAATGAAAGCAATTCCATGGGCCTCCGTGATGCTCAGCTCCAGAACGTGTTATGGTTTGACCGCAGCTGACTTCTGACAAATTGGTTTAATCACGTCGCACAAAGCGGGAGACGCACCAAAGTGCATCGCTCAAAGCTGGATCAATATTACTCACAACATGCTGGTTTCAATGTAAATTCCGGTCACCACGTACTCTCTGCTGCCTGTGGTATCCAATACGCGTAATATTCAGAGAGCATTTACATTATTTGCCCAACAGATGCCTTTATCCAGAGCAACTTACATAGCTTACCTGTCATCTGTTTATGCAGGTGGATATTTATTAAAGAAATTTGGGTTAGGCGCCTTGTTCAGGCAGTGCCCCATCTGGGATTGGAACCAGCAGCCTTTCGGGATATGAACACTTATTCTTATCACTGCATGACACCGCTGCAGCTTTCAGAACAATTCAGTTTTAAGAATTTGGCATGCCGAGAACAAAACTGCAGTAGATATGCCGGTAGTGTGTGGACATTTCCTTTGTTGAAGTAGTTTGCTCTGCTATTCTAATTTTTGTTTTCACGGCTCATGTACTGTGCGCCAGTATTGCAATTTGTTATCTCGGCAGGCACCTTTTGCCTGGTGAAAGCATTTTCATTGTGTAAATCATACAGTACCCAAGACCTTGTGTTCTTGTTTCTTTTTTTGAACTGTTGAACTTTTTGAACTGTTCCTCCAACCCAGTATCTTAGGGCAGTTCTTTTCATACCGGCAAACATAAAAGACACAAGAAAAAGCCCCATGCTTACAATTTCTGTTTTGTCTATTTTGCACCCACATGGTATTGGAGTACACAATCGACCACTCACTGCCTCTAAAGGGAGGCTAACCTCCACAGGCCTTGACTGCCCTGAGCACCGACAAGGTGCTGCATTTGGAGCCTTTCACTGATGCTATTAAGCCGCTGTCTTGGCTCCTTCAGGAGTGGCCCCTCACAAAAGACCAGGCCGCCCAAGTGCGCCCTTGCAAGATTCTCCCCCCCTCCCCTTGAAATGCGAGTACTCGCCACAAATGGCCCTTTGGAGGACCTCATGGAAGCGTTGGCGGGCTGAAAGGGAAGTCCTTGGAGGGTGGGAACAGAGGAGTGGTAACAGAACCAAAGCGGTAGGGTAGGAGAGGGGTCAGGCGGGGTCACGCGGTAGCTCGGATCTGGTGCTGTTCCTCTGGGTCGCCGCGGGGAGCCGTCATACGTGCGCGCGTGCTGCTTAACCATCCGTTTATGATAACATGGGGGACCGACAAAGGTTAAGGGCGGTTTCGGAGGGGGTGGCGGTTTCAGGGAAGCACGCACACTTCGCCAAAACATAATTACGGCTTCACAAGACCACTTCCCTGTGCCTGGATGACTGCAAGCAGCGGGGGCAGATTGGGAGAGAAAGGGGCGCCCATTCACGGGGCCATGAAAAGAGGCGTAAACAATAACGCAGCGGCCCCGGGGAGAGCGTGGCGGGGCTGGCAGAAGGGCCCCGCGGTGGGCGGAGAGAGGGCTTCCAGGCCGCCTCGCCCCGTCTGCGCCGGAGCAGCTGGCATCGGGAGGCGGGCGGCGAGCGCGCCGCGGCCGCAACAAAGCCCTCTCAAAGCCGCCGCCTGTCCCATTCACGAGAAACCTAATCCCCTCACCCCCACCACCCCCGCCCGCATCCAGCCAACTCGCCACAATGGGAGCCGGGGTCTATCATGAGCCAATGGCAGTTTCATTACAATTCAATTGAAAGTGACACTTTATTTCACATTGTTGCACTTGAATATGCCTTTTTGGTTTGTCAATATGTGCCAAGCGCTGACTCAAGCTGGATGTGGATCTTAAACAAAGACCCCCTTGGCATTGTATTATCAGCAATTAATGAAGTAACTAAAGGATTTGCTCAATACAGGTTTACACCTGGACTGTTTTTTTTTTCTCTTTTACAACTAGGCACTCTGACAGCCGCTATTATTCATTGAAAATATATTTTGTGTGAGTTTACATCTACTTTTTCATACTCAGCACGGTAATTCTCACAAAAATCTCTGTTTGCCTACAGCACCACTTTGCCCAACCATTTCCATGAGCTGTGAAGATCATCAATGCCCTTCTCAGAGCATGTTTTCAGATGTACCAATATGATCCCATGCAAATCATTTGCACATCTATGTAGATGAAGCATATGTAACATATATGAATTCATTTGCTGTTATTTCTTAGATTGACTTGCACACCGCCAACTGACAGAAAGAGCATTCTGGATGCATCCCCACAACTCACTATAGGGTTAAGCGTAAGTGTTTATTCGACCATTAAGTCAAGCGGTGCTGCTAGTTTCTGTGTATTTGTTACAGAATACTAAATATTAGTAATTCCAAATCAACTGTCTTGATGGTAAAGGGATTTATATGCGTCAGGATGGAAGGGGGAATTTCAAAGTAAACCAACATGTTTCAAAAGAACTTCCTGTGTGAATACTAAGCATGCTCCATTGAGCAGAATGTCAACACATGCCCTGTTTCAAAACTGATGCGCTTTTAATTCGTAATATTGTGGTTTGCAGCCTCCAACACACCTCTGCCAGGTTTCATGCCAGTCATATGAATGTTGTCAAACCTGTGAGATATAACAAAACATACATATAGAATTGCAGTGTATTTTATATGACTCAAAATGCAAAACATACATGAATGTCATTGCCATCAACCCTTTGTTGTTGGTGTCTCATCCTCAACTTCTATTAGGCTCTTTTCTTTGGCTTGAAAAACAGTGTCATGTCATGGCTTCTAAATCCATATTCTGTCTCTCAACTAGCACTCTCAACTATGCTACACTCACTGTTTAACTGGGTTGATTTGATTGAACTTTATGAAAGTCTGGCCTATTAGAATGTATTTCATGATGAATGGAGTCATGCAGAGTCCAAGCATGTATTTTGAAACCGGCAGCCAGCAATATATTTTAGAATGGAATGAAATATGTTACATGAAAAATATGTGTTTGCACATATGTGCACGTATCTTCGTTTGTGTAAGTGTGTGTTTGTTTGTGTGTGTGTGTCTATGCATGCATATGTGCGTGCATGTGTGCGTGCTTGGGTGCACGAGGGACACACACACACACACACACACACATTTCCAGCGAGCGCTCATCTGCAACGCGCCATTCCCCATCAGCTCCATCAGGATGCAGTGAGAACAAAGGCTTTGCGTTTCCAGACCCATCCGCCTGGAGGGAAAATGGGGATAATAATTAGCTGAATGATGAGGCTCAGTGATGCTACGCACAGCAGGATTGTTTCTGTGTGTTGTTCTCTCCCTCCCCCCCTTCTCTCTCTCTCTCTCTCTCTCTCTCTCTCTCTCTCTCTCTTTCTCTCTCTCTCTCTCTCTTAGCACGTTGAGCACTGCAGAACAAGATGGGAAGAGGTGTTGAGGGAGGAGGTGGAAGGGAGAGGGGATGACAGAGCTTTCTGCTGAATGCCATTGTCTGGAAGATCTCACCGTCCTACTTATTGAAGTGGGAGAACCTTGACGCATGTCAGTGCCTTCACATAATTCACATAATATTGCAACAACAGTAATAATGTTACTTTTGAGAGAGCTTTCTAAAAACTAATGGTTTTTCATAAAACCAGCGCCTCCTTTGTATCAAGATGTCTTTGAATGTTTTCTTCCTTTTTTTTCCCTGTTGAGCACAGCAACGTCACAACTGCACAGTATTAGACATAAGGCACAGTGGGGAGTGAAAACCCAGTCTATCCTGGTACATATAAATACTGACAGATTTAAAACATCTCTTATTTCCCCCCAAAAATGTGTTTTTTTCCCCGCACTGTATTATTTTCACACAGAAAAACACCTGATTCAGAAATCCAAAATTCCCCTATCAACAGTATTTATTTTATTATATTTATTTTCTTGGCTAGCATTTTTCTATATGGTTCAGATATGTTACAAGGCAAATGAAAAAACTAAGTGAATTAAAGTTAAAAGACATGCAAACTACCATCATTTTGTAGCTGATTCGCCTTAACAATTAGTCGACTCTCCATCTGGAGTATTGGCTCTCTGCCCAATGAAGTTTCTGCAAACCAGCTTCATCCGACTGCAGCCATGACTGTGAGCATTGCTATCTGCGTACCCCAAGTTTGATATTAAACATAGATCCTTTTGGCATCACATCTCACATCTCATAATTACAGGCTGTGAAAATGTGCCGTTTTAATTTTGAGAAAGCAAATTAATTTATAGTAAGTTCATTTTTGTTAATGGAATTGTACTTTCTAATATTTAAATGGTCGAAGCCACTGGGGCAACATTTTGTATTAAAATGCATGTGCATTTATTATTTTGCACATTGTAAAACTGTAAGTGAACTTATTAATTTCTTCTGAAAAATTTCAGTGCTTTGTTAGACACAACCATCTATTATATTTCAACAGCATTAATGCAGTAATTCTACAACAATAAAAATCATGGTATATCCAATTGCTGGAGAATCAGTCAACACAGTTTTTAGTTTTGGCTGTGTTACAGATAACGCAGGATTTGAGGTTCTTATTAAAATTTATTGGGTATTGTTTATAAGCTATTTTTAAAGCTAGAAAGTAGTGATATTAATACATACTAGGTCAACTCATGTTCACACATGAAAACAGTTATGTATCAGTAATTGGAACATATGGATCTGGGAACATTTTTTGAAAAGCGCTTTGGCCCCTACTTGCCTGCCTACTAAACAACCCCCAGCTTTGTCTTCAATTCAGGCTACAAGAACTACAATGCATTTTGTCCAAGACTTCAAGTATTTGAAGCATAACAGGTCCTTTTCTTGTGCAACATTCTTGCATCATCTAATTTTAGTGACCTTCATTTGTGAAATGATTCCCATATATAAAAAAAGGAACATCTGCTTAAATTTGTAACTCAAAGGACAAAATGGACTGTGGCCAAACTGAGCAGAAGCCTCAGTCTGCACAGTAAACGTACGCACTGCTGCACAGACACATTGGGATTCTGCTAAAAACAACAACATTCCTCTGGTTCTGAAGACGGCTTAGCTCTCTCTCTCTCTCTCTCTCTCCCTCTCTCTCTCCTTCTCTCTATTTCTGTTTTGTTTTTTTTTTCACCCGCTGAATGAGAAGCGAGACCCTGCGCCTGGAAAGCAGTCTGGAACGGGGCCGCTGGTGCTGCCGGAGACATGTTAGCGGACGCGAGCATATGGGGACGGGCAGAGCGGCTCGGCCGGCCGCGCCGCCAGGGCCACCAGTGTGTACACGAGCTGCTCCGCGCTCCCCCCCCAACCCCCACCCCTGCGCACAAACACGCGCGGCTTCTCTCCCGGCCCGGGCAGATGGCACCCGCGCTCGGTGCCAGGGAAGCAGTGAATTAAAGGTTATACCCACCAGGTTTGAAGAGCTGCCAGTTTCGGTTGGTGCAGAGTCCCGGGCCCACCTGCTTATCGGCCCGGGGACATCTGGCTCGATTTTGCGGAATGAGCACAGCGCTGGGAGGAATAGCCGTCATCTGTTCAGCAGTTTCGAAGAAGCTCAAGCGTGCGCTAATGCCTCCAAAATAATGATGTTTCAGTGTTTTTTAAAAAAAAATGTATTTACCCCACAGCATCTGTGAGATGCAAAAAAAAAGAATGTGGGAGAGAGACCCTTATATGGGTGTAGGTGTTTAGTAACATACATGAGCATAAATCTATTAGTCCCTGTCTATTTTTTCCAATATAATTCATGTACATGAAGTCTGAACCTCCTTCCAGGTCAAATAGGGTGCAGACAATGACTGGAACAGACAAGTCCTGGTGAAGGCTTAACAATACAGCCGTCTGAGATGTGGCCTTAATTCTTTTCCAATATGCTTGCAATGTTTTCTTTATCTCAAAGGACCTCAACGTTATGACATAAAGTAGGTTCACAGATGTTCATGCATACAGTACTTCTGGACAAGGTAGTTTACATTACCCTTATCAAGTAACAGTTAAAATATATTCAACACCAAGAACTTCATATGGAAATATCTCACGCACATTATTAGAGGAAGCAGAGAAAAGGGCCGGACCATGGGGCCACACCCTATGTAGTTAATGTTATTTAATTTAAATGAATGGGGGAAGAGACAGCATGATGGCAGCCTTTTCTGCTTTCTCTTAATTTTTTGGTGTGATTTTTGGTCAATTTCTTTTGGTGAAGAAACACAACACAGCATTCCCTGATCTGCACAAACCTTTCAACAGAAATTAAGATGTGTATAGCTGGCTAGCATTTCTGATTCACGAAGCTACTGAATTTGTTGCATGATGATCAAAGGTTAAGCGACATATAATTCTAAGTGTCACATGAGTAGCTTTTAGTCAGAACAATTTGCAAGCTTTCAAATGTGTACCATTTAGTTCTCTATGTATCACTTTAAATGAGATGGTTAGTCATACAAAGAGAGGAATATTGTATAAAATGCTAATTATTTGTCACACACTATTTAGGCACATTTGTATCTATTATAATTACACATATAGAGACAGAAATAAAACACATTTAAAATGTGCTACTTGTCCTAAGTTCACCCTTTGGTTTTCATAGATGTCAGTGCCTCACTTGACCGTCAGAGAAATGAAGATGTTGTAACCTCAAAGTGATGTAGAAAATACTGCGCTACAAAAAGACATCTTTGAGCAGAAGACCTGTTTTTACAAATGTGCATGCACTGGCTAATGGCTTTATCATTTCTATGTGTGGGTACACTGGCATTTTCAGAAGGTATTAAAATATCACTATGGCCCTATTCAATTGCTTCCTTCATTGATGGATGTTCTGCAGAGCCTTGGACAGCAGAATAAAGCCCAGGATGTCCCTTCCTTGGTTAATCTGTGACATACAGTGCACCCAGGTGAACAGTAAAACAGCTTTGTTTTGATTTTCCACTTCTTTTTCCATTCGAAATTCCAACATTTTGCTCTAGTCTCCAGGCCCAAAAAGTCTCCAGGCCCTCTTCCAGTGCGCTTTATTCCCCTACCTTCAGTATGCATGAGCATTCCAAATGCACATCTATGTTGGACAGTTCGGGTCATGATCTTTTATCACACAAAAGTACTTGTTCATTTCAGCAGCCTCATAGCATAGTGCCTGAGAGATAATAAAAAGCTACTGTCTTTTCAGCCACTCACTTATTGTGAGCTCCATGCTTCAAAGATCATATTCTGACAACCAAGAATAAACCCAGCTGGCAACTCAGATATGTATTGTCTAAGGGATAGTTACTATCACTGGAATACCTCTGAGCTCAGCTATTGGTTTGGAAAAATGAAACACGGAAAATACCTCCAATTTTAAGTATTCCTAACTAAAACAGTAGCTTAGTAATAGCTGACTGAGGCAAGTGGAAACACTACAAACAGCAGTAAAGGATTCTTCACTATCAGATACAGTAACAACCATGGGTTGAGGTGGGTTTAAATGTGTTGATGTCGGGGATATGGGGGCGGGAGCTGAACAGATGACTGAGTCAACAAAAAGCAATATTTTTGCTGTTGTTTCTTGAGTCTTTCAGTTGCGAAGTGTATTCACCCTTGGCGCTACAGAAAAGGGGGCCAGAGTATTCTTGCGTTCTCGCTCTCTCTGTGGCTTTGAGCCTCAGTGCCACAGACAGGATCGGCATTGAAACAGGCCCCAATGTTAGGACGGCTGTTTGTAGTTCCCAGATCCCAGCTGCCTGCAGTGGCGGACACAATCTTTTCCACATGGCACAGGTGTCTCGTAACGTCTCACTCGCGGCGGGAATCCCGCCACATGCATCTTAAACCACTTACTGGAATCCCTCCGGCATTCTTTTGCCAAGATGGAATACCATGACGTGTTGTATTAGCGCCGTTGTTTTTCAAGCCTTCCTTCCCGCTTAAGCGTCTTGAATGAGCACCCCTTTGTTGGCTGTCACCCTAAAGCATGTTGCACTTCTCCTAAAGTAGGTGCTGAATGTGCGGTAAAGGATGAAGGCTGGATGCTATCTGTACAATAAATCCGAACAATGATAACTTAGTGTTTCTGTTTACCTCGTAATTTACTTTGGATCAAGTACAAAGAATGAACACATTAGTAATATATTTGTAATTAATAGCTATTACTCCTGAACATATATAGTTATATATACGCAATTATATAGTTACATACATATGTATATGGCTGGATACAGTCCATAAATACACAAGGACCAAATAATGGTCTTGAATACGTCTTTGAAACCCCACTGCTGAGAGTAGTTCCAGTTCCAATCTGATTGCTGTTTCTTTTTCAGACTGACCTGGGCTCGTTGTTTAGCAGCCTTTAGCTGAACTACTACACAAGGACATTAGTATGAAAGCAAGTTGTGGAGGTAGTAGGCGCCTAATACTTCAGGACAGGCACAGTGAGGAACCTGTGGGGGCGAAGGCCGGTGCTCGCGACGCGGCGGCGTGTCCTTTAGTCGCGCAGTTTAACCTTGCGACGGCCCACTTTCCCCCCCACTCCGCCTTTCTCAGGGCCGCGTGCTGCCGCGGCTCTCCGTGTCGCGCAGTTTGCCTGCGCAGATGTTCCTCCTCACGGTCCCTCTCTCCCCGCTCTGCCCAGTAAAAGTGATTGAGTGCTGGTCTAATCGAAAGCGAAGCGGGGCTCCGTGCGGCGTATGGGGAGGGGGACCGGCCACGGGTAGCTCCGCATATGGCGCGGGTGGGGGGCGCTGGTGGAACAGCCACGGTGCACTCTACCCTGCGACATGGAAAAGCAGTGTTCAGGGACGGAAAAACTTCTCAATCAGTCGTGCCACTACGTGGACCTCTAATCTCTGACTCCTAATGGGCACGCTCCTCTCTGAGACCCGTTTCAAAGGTTAATCCTTTACCAGTGGATAATCAACCATTCCTAGAGCTGTCTTCCCCCCCTCCCTGCAATTCCTAACACGCCACTCCCGCCTGTCTACATCCATGCATGCTCATTGCGCCTCAGCCTAAATGCTCTCTGTAAACAGCCCCTGGCTATTTGAAGGTTATTCCACTGTAATTGAAGTGTGGAAAATTGTTCGGACTCCTCCCCCACGACCCACTGCCCCCACTCCTCCCCCCCAGGTAATTCAAACACCCCCCCACTGGGGTTATGTCGATAGAACTGCATTGTCTCTCCGAGTGCGCACATAAACTGTAAACAGCCCCTGGCACCCCGGTGTCAGAGGCGGGGCTCTCCAGAGTGTCCGGGTCTCTTAACTGGGAGCACCACATGCCTGTCATTGCGTGCGGCACTCCGCCGTTCCACTGGGGGGTTGCGGCCAGGGCGCGGAGGGCCTGGAGATAGGTTATCTGGCAGGACATGCCGAGGGGTGTCAATGCGTTGCCTGTGCGTCAGTGATGAAGACCAGGGATCTGAGGTTGCGGGAGGGGGGGCGGACGGGGGTTACTTTGACACTGGCCAGGGTTTATTATGGCTGCTGGCGATCTGAGGATTGAGAGGCGACGCAGGGGTGCGGCACGGACAGTGTGGCACCTCAGACAAAGTGACCCTGATACTGTCAGAGCACAGGATCACACGGGGGGGGTGGCGGGGAGGGGGACGGACAGACGGACGGACTGCAGTTTAACCTTCCTCAGGGCACAGATGCCTGCTTTTTGGAAAAGTAGACATATGTGACTGGGTTCGGAGGGACAAATAATAGTAAGCAGAGAGGAAAATATCAGCTGATGGTTTCTTCAGAGCACTCGCTTTCAGCAAGTTAATGTTTCCACCTATTGTCTACCTTCTTTTTTTGTTTTGTCTGAAAAGGGTAAATCGGATCCAGCACGTAGAAATTGTGACAGTGAAAAATGCGCGTAATACAAAATGCACATAATACATTCGGTATTAATTAATCGTCTGGGGATGGTGCGAAATTCAATTTTGAGCATGCCCTAGCAACCAGCACCTCGCAACAGCCAGGGACTGTGGTTCTGAGCTGATTGCTCTCTGAGAGCTTTGCACACTGTGAAATCTTTAACGTACAGTACGTGGGTTAACAAAAGCATCCACTCTGTACTGAGAAACAGCCAAAGCCAGTTGAGACTTCCCACCTCATAACATTTTACTGAGAAAAATTTAAGTCATTTTGATTTCACCTCTGAGTAATGATTGAGCCGTTATTAAGCAAGAGTCAGTTATAACATGAAAATATGCTAGAGGAAGCTCAACAAAAGACAGAGGTTATTAAAAAGAAGTTAGTCACCAGAGGAAATGAAAAGAGTTATGTCTGTTGTCGTGTTTATGACATTCATACTGAGATGATTTAAAGGGTTTGGTTAGCACAATTTTCGCAACAAGCTTATGTTGTTTTTCCCTTCTGACACCAGCAGAAGTTTGATTCACAACGCTTAACACATTGTCACCAAACATCCATGACCGCACCCCACCCACTCCACTTTAAACTGCAAACATTCGGAGTGGGGAAAGTGCAAATGAAAACTGCACACATATAAGAAAATGAAGGATGAATTTATTTCCCCCTCTTCTCTCTGGAGTGCTTAGGAAATGCTCCAAACAGTGGAAGCAATTCATCTCTGTCAAACATTGTTAACATTACATTTATTAGGAGCTAAAGTATGCAAGCTGTTTACAGCAGACAGGCCTGTTTTCCAATTTAAACATTAAAAAATGTGTGAATTTTATTTCCAAAAAGTAATGAATTCAAATTTTAAAATTTGCCATAGATATACATATGAAGGTACTGTAACTCTAAAGCTAAAACTGTGATTGTTCTTAAACCTTTGACTCAAAATTTTGCTATGCACAATGACTGTTAAAGTATTTTAGTCATTAAAGCCCTTTCATGGACCAGCTCAAGTAAGAAAAAGAAACAATCTTAAAATGAATTGCTTTACAGTGGGGAAAAATAAGTAATAAAGAGCCCCACTGCCCACATTTTTGAGAGAGAAAAATAAACCTGAGGTGATCTATAGTGTTCCACTATAATACAGGTTCAATGGTCTCTTTTCCAATGGACCAGACCAAGAGTTTCCACTGCAATCAACCCAGATGAAGGAAGAAGGATTTCATCATTCAGAACTATAAAATTCAATCACCTGAAATATCACATCACAGTTACGCTGTATATAAGTTTAACTACATAAAGCACACATAAACCAATATAAGCTTGGCGGAACTGTATTAAAGTGTTCATAATACATTGGACATTATCATATTTATCAACTTTATCACGTCCCACGCCATGACAATGGGACACTTCTCTTCTCAGTTTGTCATATGTGTCGTGTGACAGTGTTGGCAGGGATGGATGTGATATTCATTGCTACATAACACCTGATATGATGTGATAAAGAGTGTCACGCATTATACAGGGCATTGTGAACGCTTAATGCAGATATTATGATATACTTGTGTTGGCTTTATGTATGGTTTCACGTGATTGCACTCAGCATAAAATGTGACCTCACGTCACTTTGAGCGAGAAATACGAGTGTTATGATCCCATGACACAATTCATCATAAAGACTCATAAGATGTCATTACATGTATGAGCTGTGGTAATTTTCCCTGGGTTGCAAACCCTAACTCTTCAAAGGCATTTATCAAAGACTCACCTGTGGCCCTCTAGACGCTGTGATGCTGTTTTTTTGAAGTAGATGGACATTAAGCTGTCTGTCAGGGGAAATCTTAGATCGGGTGTGTTTACATATTGATGTAGGAGAGTAGAGAAGGACCACAAAGCTGGCAGGTAAGGGAGCATATTTAAACTATGGTGGATTCCATGACAATTACAGCTAAGGAACCCTCTCACAATAAGCACACACAACCTTTTTAAGTTGCAAGGCATTTTATCAGCCAGCTCATTTTAGTATCTAGTAATTTGTGCAGCTACCCAAGGATTCAGAGCCTCGGTAATGGAGGTCTTCCTTGACTGTACTGTATTCTGTTTAACTGAATATAAAAAAAATCACACATGGGAGGAGTTATTAAAGTGCAATGTATTTGTTAAGTTTGATTGAGAGACCGTTTGAAGAGCAAGATGGCAATAGTACAGCATTTCTTGCACGCCACCTAGAAAACGTACAGGAAACCACGATTCTACAACAGTGCATCAGGCTAAAGCTTCCTCAGCCGTCAGTGCACGCTGAACAAAATTAGAAAATTACAGCCAATGAATTAACATTTCAGCACTTCAGAAATTCAATACATATGGTACATATGTTCTGTATTTTGTGAATTCCTTGAGACAACTGTATTATAGTCAATTCAGGTATTTCATACTGTAATATGGTTGTGTTGCTCATAATTGTGTGAATGCAGAAATACAGCTGTCCAATGGGGCCGTAGGTGTTATTCAGAGCTCTCCCTGTGACATGACTCATGCAGGTAGCTAGAGTAATAACATCACTGCTGTTGCACTAGGCCAAGAGAAATCTGGAATTGCTTCAATTTGACTTTTGTCTTGAGTGTGACATGGTTAGTATGCTGCAGCATCCATTTGTGAATGCATTGCATAGTACATTGCAAAATTGTTCACAATTTTCAAACCCCTATTTATCTTTCAGTAAGATGCACAGGGTTCATTCCCTTAAGTGCTTTATTTTAAAACCTCGAATAACTTTTAGTCAAATGTCCAGTATTACTGTCTATCTGTATTGCTTTTGTACAATACAATGTGCTATATTTAAATAGGCAAAATTCTGAAAAAAATCTATCGAATTGAGTTCATCCATTGATGAAAACATTGCTGTACAAAAACATTTATGTAGTATTGTACATACTGTTCCTTGAGAAAAAGTCAGAAATGTGGAACTTTTCTACAATCAGAGCCAAACTCAGCTGAGACTTACAGTCTCTGTTTGGCGATCATTATCAGAAGAAAAGTGGCACGGTTTGCTAAATACTTGAACATACCCCTCCAGAAACACAAAATGTTGGCGCCCAGTTACTTTCCACAGACACGTTCTGAAATCTGTACGATTTCATAGTAAAGTGGAATATGCATCCTATAAAAACAAGAAAGACAGTGAAAAGAGGGAAAAAAAACTGCAGATGGCTACAATGAGTCCAAGAGCAATAGTGTGAGTCATGGCACGTTCTCCTGTGATGGATGCCCTGGTGAAATATGAAATTAAAAACACACATGGACCATGCATGAGGGGTGAAACCGCGCTGAACACTTAGAGCCCGGTGGGTTACAGGGACCGACTGGAGAAACCCCCCTATCCGCTAGGATCGCACGTTCGGTCGGAGCCGTTTGGCGTCACCGCACGCGGTCGGGCGGCGTGGGGCAGAGCCGAGAGGATATATCGGGCTCTTATTACGCCGTGACCCCGGCCGGCCGCCGGGCGCCTTTCAAACAAAGTGCGGCTGTGTGAGCACTTTCCCATAGCTGGCCTGCCGGCCGGACCCCCGCCCTGTTCCCCCGGGGGCAACGCCTCTCCGCCACCCCGCCGAACATTCCTCTCCTATCATCGTCCGCCACAAAGGAGAGGCTGCATAGCTGGACTGGACTTCATCAGCGGCCGGTGACAGAGAGCTCAGGCAAGGAGGCTAGGGCTCCCTATTCTAATTTGTTGCCGAACGGCATCTGGTTTGTATTAAACAAGCCTCTGATAAAACGCAGGTCTCCCTGCATCCTCTCTTTTTTTCCCCCCTCGGTTTAACCAAAGAGCTCTTTTGTGTCTCTCGCCCCTGTGAAAACCCCACAAGATGAATGGCTCGTCTGCGATATGACGCCTGCTGCTTTTGACAATATCGCCCAAAAATAAAATATGATGTGCATTGTGTTAGTAAGCGCTCGTCTTATTGACCGGGCTGCTGGAGGTTGTGATTACAAAGCTCCCTCATCTATTCAGATGTCCTTCGAGAGAGAAAAGATTATTTAGGACCCCGGCTCAAGTGTAGCTCAACGGTGCATTAAGTGATAAGAGTGCCACATCAGGCTGGGGAATACTCTTATTTTTTATTTGCCTGAAGTCATATTGAACTTGGAATCCGAGCCCCCTGTGGTTGCTATTGGACAAATAGACTGAGATGTGTGAAAGTGATTGGATGCGCTCACAGTGATTGTTCGGGCAAGGTACAGCATATCTTTCAGCCAATCAGCCACTTGCAACATCCAATCCCGTGAAGTCGGGTATTCATTTTAACCAGAGTGAGGAAGGTATATTTAATCTGGTGTCTGTTCGGTGCTGCTGTATCGCCTGTACTCTGCTGAGTGGCAGTTATGTTGAAAATGGCTGTGGGTCTGATCTCACTCCATTCACCTCAACTCAGCCTTCACCTTTGTCATGGGGTCACATGACATTGTGGCACCGGCCTGTGACTCTGTACTCCCCTACTACAGACCTCACTGTACCCATATGGATCAGACAGTCAGATCAGTGCATAATACGTGAGAATTCTGTGAATTCTGTCTCTGTTGAAGCTGTAAGCTTTCTCATTTGCTGGATGGTTATGACCATTGTTGAAGAGGTATGCTGTAAAACTGAATGTCCATAGGCAGCACACTGTAGGAATGCAGAAAGCTCTGGAACCTCCTGTTACCAATTGGAACCTCCTGCACAGAGGATGGAAGGAACGCAGGACCTGAATATCTGGTCATAGCAGAATGTCTGTGTTGTAGCTTTCTTTCCATCAGCCAGGTTCAATGGCTATGGGTCATGATAAGAATGTGGTAAAAGAGATGACGCATTTGAAGTTTTGCTGTCAGAGAATATCAGTGAAGGACAACAGGATAAACAGTATTCTAGAGCACATGTATTTTACACTGAATAAATCGTTCAGCCAATGAAGTACTTGAACACTGTAAAGTAAAAATACTGTTTTCCTTTGCAAAAACATCCTGACCTGAGAATATATAATTGTTGAATGGAAAACATCCAAATCTTTCTCAAGATTTAATAGTTTAACCAGTTCTATTTTTTATGCTATGCTTCAACTGTTGTCCAGAGAGACTTGGAACACAAACATACCACTTGCCACCACAAATTATACTTATTTTAGAAAGCAGAAAACGCTGTTTTAGTTCACATTTTGGCAGAACCCCAATCTAACCTCAATGCAACGAGAAGATCATGACCTGGATCAGCACTGACAAACTGTATGATATTGCCACTCAAATGGTGTAGAAATGAGGAATGAAGCTAAAACAAAATAAAAAGGAATATCTTGAGAAAGTGGTTGCTGTGGAATAACTATTTCCTGCACTACATTTTCTCTCTTTCTTGGTTGGTCCTATGTGATCATATGACCTTAGTGGGAGCTGAAGACAAGTTCTTACAGCAATACATGTTTTCCGCCATTGCATCAGGCCCAAGGTCCCTAGGCCAGGTACTGTTCCCCTGGTTGTTCAACTGGATGTTTTGTTAAGCCCAGGGACAAACAACTATGAAACCTAGGCCCAGTAACCTGTCTGATGATGGCCTACTTGCATGCAGGCTTAGCTGCCATTACATCATTTCAGGAATTTTCCAGTGGAGAGCAGTTTTGGTCAGATGTGTTAAAGCTTTGTTTGGTGATAGAAAAATTGCTGAACTGAATCACCCTCACAGCTTTGTTCATATCAAACATACTTGTCCTCTCTGGCAATAAAAATGTGTGAAAGCCATATCTAGCAACACAAAGGCTAACTTCACATTTATTGTAAAATGCAATGCTGTATATTTATATATTGCACAACACTAATAAGACTACAGCACTAATACTGCTAACACTAATGCTTCCTAAGTTTTCAGTTTGCAAAACAAAAACATGACAACTACGTAAATCACATTGCCATTTGTTTTATGTATGTAGGCATGCATGGTGATATATATATATGTCTTATGTGTTACAGCCTAGGTATTGTAGTGTCTAGTGTTTAGATTCTGGCCAAGCTCAGCCTGGCCTGGCTCGGCATGGTTCCAGCAGTGGAAACAGCCTATAACTGTCTTTAGATGCCTTCATGAACCAACACTGTGTGACTCTCAGTTTGTGTCCCCTTGAATTGTAAAAAAAGAAAATGATGGAATTACATATAAATGCAAATATTTGATCTTAGGAATCCAAGGTAATCAAAAGTGAATCATTCCTTGTGAGTTACTTACTGGGTGCAAACTGTAGCATGCTGCTGTTAAAAGTTTGATGTGAGGGTCTGAAACGAAGCGACAAAGTAATTTGCGAGATTAAAAAAAGGAAAAGAGCAACGTTCATTGCTCGGATCCAGAAATGTTTAGCGGCTGTGTCCCGGCCCATCTGGTTTCGGTTTAATCCAGTTGGAGTCACACATGAAATTACACTTGGCTGTCTTCGTTTTATTAGTCAGCTTTGATTTATGACCTTCAAAGCGAAAAATAATTGGCCGACATTGGATGTCTTTTATAAGCTGTGTTCGGGGGCAACGCGAAAAAGCTGGAAAATGAGTCTAAACAGAAGGAATGCATGACGTTATTTCTTGAGAAAGAGCAGGGCTCCAGCCGAGGTTCATTGTGTATTTTTATAACAGGCGCCTCCTTGACCGGCTTTGCCTCGTGGTGCCAAGTACTTGTGTACACAGCATCAAAACCAGTCGTGGAACATTTGGATGGAAAACATCTTTGTACAATAGGTCACTGACCAGAGCATACACTTCACTGTATGACAATGGTCCTGTTTGAGGCTGGACCTGGCATGGATATAAAGCTTGTGCAATTCAGGGAGAGGTGAAAGTGGAGTGTCTCTGGTTAACTTACAAGCTGTGGGATATAAAGACTTTGATTGGTTTTGCAGACCACAAGGATTTTGACGTGAGGATTTTGATTGGTTTTGCAGACAAGACTTAAGCCATTAACTTAAGTGCTGGGCAGAGACTAGCTTAGGCATACTGCACGACATCACCAGACAAAAGGTAAAACAGAAATGCAGTCAAATACTAAAAGAATATTTTCAAATGGGGATAGACTACAGAAAGTGGATACTGTAGAGTAAATATTTCCTGCTCCATTTTCTCTCTCTTTCTGAGATACAGAGAAGTGGTATTGGTAAAAGTGGTCTTGGTGGAATTGCGAGACAAGTTCCTGTAGCAATATACCTTTTCGATTGTGAGGCTGGGCTGAAGCCTGCTGGCCCAGGTGCGATTAGGCTAGCACAATCACATGGAGCAGAGAGTGAAGAGTCAGGAACAAACAGAACCATAGTTGTCACCAAACAGACCAAACAGACAACAAGTTCACTGAATAGAAAGTTTGACCTTCTCCTTGGCTGGCTATTGCAGTAACACTATTCAGCTGAAGTAACCACAGCAGAGTGACATTACAAACTACTGCAGAACAAGGGTTTGGGGGGACAGTATTGTTCAATATTTTCACTGAAGGTAGTAAATCAAAGCAGTCCTGTTATTTATTTTTTTTATTTATTTTTTTACATATTTACGCTTCAGTTCATATTGTTTGTGATGGTGAGGGAAAGAACAAGGACCAGAGTGAGCAGGCGAGCGCTAACAGGCTGTTAAAACTTTCCTAAACAGGGGTGATTCATCAGACTGCGAGCCGCACTCGCAATTAAATAAATAAAAATGATTCATTGGGCTCTCCTGCCAGGAAGATGCGTCAACCGGTGTGAAATGGGACTGCTCCGGACAGCGCGCGGCGTGACTCCCGCCGCCCGGCCTGCGCTGCAGAATGTGACAGTAAACAACCTTGCGGGGTTTATTGTGTCGCATCGTATCCGGCCCCCCCTGACACAGGTATCTGTGTTGAAAATCACAGTTCCTTTTTTGTTGTTTCTTTTCGATTATTTATTTTTGTTTTGTGTTTCTGAACAGGAATGAAGCATTAAAAGGGTTTATACCGTACCATATGAATCTGGGTCAATGACGCACATTTAAAATGCATCTTTGTAAAAATGTTTCTTAATTTCTCCTCTTTCCTTTTGAGATGAAATATTGAAATAAATGCTACTTAAACTGGTTCATATGCCTCTTTGTTGCCGACACAGAAATCGCACTCATGCAGCAGACTTTACAATGCAAGGATACAGTTTAAATAGTTTATAAGTATAACCAGATGTCGTTAAAGGGAAGATGGAGCCAAGGGAATACTGCTGTTAAAAGGCATCTACTGTGAGGTTGTTCTGAGAGAAAATAAAACCAGGACAGTGTTATGGCTGTGCATAGTAAGCATTTGCCTTTAAAGGGTCATTTACTTGGTGCTTGCTTGGTACACCCAAATTAACACTTTTCCTGAGGTTCGTTTTTTTCTCCAGGGCATGTAAAATTAAATTAAAGATCCCGGTCGGCCTTCGACCCTCACTCCATCACCTGAGCACTGTTGCTCGTTTGACTGCGATGATTCCTTTAACAGTGCTGCGGTTTAACAGGCATCGATCCTGTTTCTCCATCCCCGGTCAGGCCAGCTGTCATCCAGATACTTACTGGAGAAGTACAGATGTTACTGAGGGATTGCTCTCCTGCGCTTTCAACTCTCAGCACGAGACGTCTCCGTCCGTGTTCTTTCCGCCCCCGAAAAAAAAAAAGTTTCAGCCTGTGTACTTCAAGCAGGAGGGAGGTGCAGAGAGAGAGAGAGAGAGAGAGAGAGAGAGAGAGACAGAGAGAGAGAGAGAGAGAGAAGGAGTGAGGGAGAAATTTTTTTTTTCCCTTTTTCATTTTGGAAGGCAGCCTAAAAATGTGCCTGTCGCAGATGTTTCAACAGAAGGTGTTTGCATGCTGTTCGTTAATACACTGCCATACGGGACTCAGTATGACCACCACAATAACCAGTAAGTAACACTCTCAGCGTGCGCAGCGCCGCCGCCAACTTCACCTTCTGTTTTTTGGGAACTTGAACCCTGTGGATTGATACATACCTTGATGCTCTTGCATCCGCCATGACTGACAGGGTTCCAAAGATAATTCTCAGACGCGCCAGGAAAAATTCCAGATATCCTACGGCTTTTACAGTGTTGCTAGTACATTATACAATGCACTGTAGCACGTTATAGTATGCTATTAAAAATAGGCTCATCCTTTTTATCAAATTTTAAAAAGTGCATATGTACAGTATTTCAGCTGCAGTACTGGAGAACCCATTACAAGCTAAAATTTTACACAAAGTGCTTCCCTCATTACAGGGTCACTTTCTGTGACACAGAGAGGCACATAAAGTTTTTAGGATTAGTGAAACCTCTATTTATGCCCTACTGTATAACAGTGTTATAAGAAACAATTGTAGTCATCTAAGGATCATTGCAACATGTTTTTTTAAGACAACCTATTCAAATACCATTTGAATACTGATTGTAATTCACATGTTGAATATCCTTTCTCTGCTCTGAATTAACAATGGGAGAGTGTATCTTCATGGACCTCATAATGGGTGGAGCCACCTTGTGCTGTCACTCGATAACTTTTACAATCCAATCCAATGGCTTTGCTCTCCTTACCTGAATATTAAGAATGATATGTGGTCTTTTTATTAGACACTGATTACATATTACAGCACCACCCATTCTGGGACTCATGCACTCTCACACTCCCATCATTTTTGTAATTAAAGTTCAAGGCACAACTTGGCACATTCCAGGTGCGGATGAACTGTAGTGTTCCAGACGGCACATCCTGCACCATTAGCACCCCATATTGTGTTGTGTTTTCTCGTGTATTTTCAGAGCTTTGTGTAATATCGTGCAGCGTGGCAGTTCCCATGCTATGCCCCCCACCATCACCACCCCCCCATACACACAGCTGTTAGGCAACGTGTCTCTCCGCTACACATTTACGCTATTCCGAACAGGCTGCCAACGCGAAAAGAGGATTTTGTGGCTCAAAATTCAACATTTATCAAAGAACTAATTATGGTTCTCCTGTGACTGTGACTAAACAGTATATGCATGATGGCTGTTACTGGGGTAACATTTTTGTCATGCTTTTTTATGTTGTTTGAATAACTGTGATGGAGAATAAAAAAGTATACCATGTTATTTATAGGGAAAAAGCTATTCTCTGATTCAACCTATCTACAAAGTACTTTTTTCAAAGGCAAACTCCGGTCAAAAGGATTGAATACTCAGTCATAGAGAATATCTTGTTTTAATTTCGCCATTTCCAGAAACAAATTCAAGAGAGTGTTCATTTTCCATTTATTGCACCACATTATGAGTTTGGAATCTGAAAAAAAAAGAAAGTTATGCAGGCAACAAAATAATGTGAACATTTGGGTAAATTGACATAAAGCCACAGCTTAAAGACATAGTGCATTGCATTAGATTGTGCCTAGACCATAGAAACACTTACATTTATAACTCTATAAATGTGTGTTCTTGGGAAAATGGTAAAGGTATTTTTTTTGTTTAGGAGGTCCATGAGCTCTGTCATTATAGGACCCTCCTGTGCTCTTGTACAAGAGAAAACATTATCCAGGACAGCACCTATCTCTGTCAACGTGTGGCTAATCCTCCTGGCGGAGCTGGAGATGTGATAGGCCTGGCACGCTGCTGTAGAAATCAGGGCCCGGGCTGTTTTTTTTTTTCCTTGGTGGTCCGAGGGAGGACCGGGGATACTTCGCCGGGGCCTGCTCACTATCAGTGTTGATGTTGATGGTGACATTGAGAGGAACCAGGAAGAGGCCGGCGCTGACTTCTGGAATCCCTCGTCCGGAGCCCTGATGGAGTGGGCTGTCTCGGACCCTTCCCCTCCAGCCTCATCCGCTGTTTAAATATGAAAGATGACCCTCTCTCAGACATATCACTTTACCTTTTCTGTTGTTATAAAATAATAAAAAAAACACTTTAGAATATGTTCATGAAATTCATAAAGAGGCACAAATTAACCACACGAAAAAGAGCGCTGTTTATATAACCTACTGTAGCTCCTCAAATATGGCAGTTAACGTTTAGTTCTGCCTGCAATATGTCTCATAAACAGCCTTCACTGGGTGGCCTGTTTTTAGTTAAGGCAAAAGCCCTTTCAACAGCAAATTCACTCAGCTTTGGGAACACATGTAAGGTTAGTTCAATCAATGCTTTCCTTATGCTCCTGAAAGAATTTCACGAACATTTATTGCAATGCAACTCTCTATATGCGTGCTGTTTGTGTGTGGAATCACTATGTGAGCTCGATTGGAAATCGTTTAGAATCTGTGTACTGTTACCACCATTTTTTGTGATTTTCCCTTTAACATTTGGAGAAGATGATTTTGGCCCCCTGAAATGTGCTTCCCTTTTTATATGTAATAATGAGCTTTCACTGCTTGATGGTATTAATTAAGGCCCATATTGCATTTTACAACCCCTAACAATTCTTTAACAGTGACACCTAGGGAAAGAAATGCACAGCAGAAAATAATGCATAATAAATAAAAATAAATATATTAATCACAATAAAATCATCTCTGCTATTAGGATGATGTATAAAGAGTAATCCTGAAGACGCCTTCTTTGATTTTGTCAAATAGAAAAAGAAAAAAAATTGCAACACCAGAATTTTAGTTTAGCATTTTCTGTTAAAATAAAATGCCGTCATCATTTCTGGCTATGGCATATTTGTTTCTCCATTTTCCTTCTCATTCGCTCACTAATGTATACGAAAATAATCCGTTATTAAAATTCAGGTAATGCATTCCTGTTCCCGAATTCTATTTGAGAAACGTTATTAATTTCATATATCAGGTTTTGGAGCGGCCATCTGTTCGCTCCGCACCGCTGCACCTCCCTCCATCTGCCCTGCTTTCTCCTCCACCTCTCGGGTGGCCCGGGGCTCGGGCGGTGGGGGTTGAGTTTCGCCTCGACTTTTGATTTGTCACTCAACATCCAGTCAGCTGTGCAGGGCCCCGGTCTCCTGTGACACAGGTGCCACATGGCTTTGCCGATCCACGTCTCCGCGCTGCCACCGCGACCGGTCGGTGCTACCGTGCCCCCACCCCCACACGCCCCCCCACACCAACCCCCATCTGCATCTTCTCTGCTCTTTGTTTTCCTTTGCACCTCCCACCACCACACCCCCAACACCCCCACCCCCCCAACAACTTTCTTTCCCCTCGTAACTACAGGAAGCAGATTGCAGACTCTGCGCTGTGAGATGTTTCCCTGCCACTGTTAATTTAGCATCTGTGCTTTCATGAATATGAATAAATTTACAAGTCCTGGATATTATTAGGTACTGAGGTGTGGAGACGGGACCTGCAATTCCATGCAGGAAGGCAGGTATATATATATAAGCACACATAAAACAGGTAGCTCAGTCGTAGAGCACCCTGAGACCTCCAATGGCTGTCAGCATGCATAGCACATAAATTAAACCATGAATAAATAAAATAAACTCGATCAATACACGATTACATGCCGCTGAGAATCTAATTAGCCAGGAATATTTCTGAACGTGTGTATGGCAGCATGTGTGTTTGTGTGCGTGTGCATGTGTGTTGGGTTGAGGGTGGTGTCAGTGGGTGTTTTGTTGTTGTTAATGACACAGTGTAAGGTCTCGGTTGCTCCGCTACCGGGACAAGAGAAACAATGTCTGGAGATTGTGAGTCAATAAGTCATCCTCTCTGTATAATGGTTTATTTACTGAGGCGCTCTGCCATGTAGGCACAGGGGAGGCGAGGCCTCCAAAATGTTTAATGTAGTGTAGTTTAGCCATATGCCGCTGTAATACAGCCTTTTTCTGACTGTGTCATTACACCTTGGTGCATTGTGTGTTATTCATAATGGATTTAAGGCGAGGCATCTCAGCTTATGAATAGCAAGCACTTAACTGGGAAGGGGGGGAACGGTGCTTCTGCTCCCGATTACTCCCGTTTCCATTAGCGCCATTAAGCACGCTTGTGTTTATCACGGGGTTCATTTATGGATGCTTCTTAATTAAATGTTATTTTGTCTTTTTACCAAAAGATGAAAACGTGGATAATTCCATGCGCGTGCCTGGAGCTTTGGAGGAGAACTGCTGTCACTTTCTGCCAATAGCAAACAGTGTTACCTTGTGAATGTGGTTCAAGGGCTTTGGGAATACCACTGTGAATACTTTGAAAATTGCTTCTCTTACAATTGGTGCAATTCTTTCTAGCCTTCATAACTGTTTTCAATATGTCATCCAAACTTATTTGTAAAGCATTCTTTATTCTTTGTGGTGTAATTTGATTTTCATATAAAAACTAGATCATAGCCAAATCAAATCAATTTCAGAATTAAATTTATTTCAGACTAAACGTTTCTTGCAGTTCAGATTCGACCTTTAAAAAAAAGTAACTTCAAGATTAAAGTCATGTATACAGTATATCTGAGATGCTGCTGTAAAGACTAGCTCCAGGACTAACTGACATAATTAATTTTAGATGCAGTCATGCAGGGGCAGTTTCAGCAACCACAGTGAAGAATGAATATTAAATCTAAATTATGTTAATGGTATGCATATAAATCAAATCAGCATAATAAAATAAAGTTAAAAAACAAAGCAGTTTGTGTGATTATTCGTCGGTACCCCACTGTATCGAGCAATGGGGGTTTCAGCGTGTGAGTCGGCATCTCAGAAGTGAAACTTAAGTGCATCTGTGGAGGTCATGTCTATCACTTTCATCACACATTTCCTATCTGCACACTGCGGATTTGAAGGCGACAGAAATTCACTAAACACTGGGTTTATTGAAATAGAAAGCAACAATCATAACTCAAAATCATTCAAAATCATATGCCCCATTCATAAAGCGCACATAAAGCACCATTCTAATCTCTTACCAAATGATTATTTAGCATTTCCAGAAATGGCAGGATCTGGTGAACAGTTTACACATATGCCCCGTCTGTTGAGATATAAACCCAACAAGTGCTTGAATTCCTATTGATCCTTCCATTAAATAGTCTTAATGAGCTCTCGGCTAAACGGTGGGCCTTCGTCTCCCAACAGGCATCAGTTGGCCTGTTAGAAGTGCTTCCTCGCTAGTCTGAAGTAGCCCCTTCTTGTTCTCGAGTGTGAACTAAAACCCCACGGTCAAAACAGGATTACCCCCCACCTCCCCATTGCTCTTCGGGGCCTGACTGTCTCTTTGTGTCCTGGGCTGCTCTTTTATGTGTCCCCATCGGCCCGCTCCCCCCTCTGTTTAGTGCCTTCGGGGGTGAACGTCAGAGCCTTCCACTCGCCAGAGAAAGCCCAGAGAGGGACTTTTAGAGCGCTTTGGCTAGCAGATGGTGCTGGTCCAACAGGTGTGCTCGGATCAGTTCGCCAGGCATTTGCATCTGCTGCTTCAGGAGACAAAAAATAGGCGCAGAAGCAGACCCCCCCAAATCCTCCCCCCTTCCCTGAATGTCCAGCTGGAGCACATGCGGCCAGCCTGCCAGGCAGCTGAGAGAGTAATGAGACCTGCTCCGGACCGTCCGCGGACGGTAAGCCACCCCGTGCCACCTGCTTCAACCACACGCCCCCCTGCCGCCACCCACTACCCCCAGATAAACAGCCCGACAGAAGCAGGGGGAAGGTCCAGCAGCAGCCCACGTTCCGGGGCGCGGTGGTTTGCCGTCCCGTTTGACGCACAGTTCCGAGAGGCGGCCTCGGACCGCCGGGGGTGATCCTGTTCTTGCCACCGTGCCGACGATCGTGAACTGCCGCATATTCAGTGGTTTTTGTCGCAGTCTGAAAGGTTTGCTGAAATTGCAGGGCTGCACGCTGTATGAATGGAAAGAAAAACCTGCAGGCTTTCCGTTTACCTTTGGCTCTCTGAGTGAATTGACCCCCATTTTTTCCGATTGCTGTTGGCTGCAGGGAAAGGCAAAGCCTCTTCAAGGCACACTGCTTATACATCTGATTACACACAGGCACAAACAGTATTGCTTCAGAGGTGGGCGAGAGTGTTTTGTGATGTATTTTGTTCTCGTGGGAAAAAGCCATTCCATTGTGAACAGCATGCATTCGACTTGTTCACCCCGCCAAGCCACCCCCTCCCCCCCAAAAATAATACCGAATGTAATATTACACAGTAAGGAACTCCTACCTCCACAACGTTGAACGTCACACAGTGGAAGACAGGCAAGATGAAAACACTGAATAAAAAATTGTCAAAACTTTCATTGATGAATCAGCAATAACAAATTAGTCCCACTTTTGACTGTGGCCCTACAGCCTGTATATTTTACTTTCTACTGTGTACCAACATAGTGATGTTGTTTCACATGTGCAATTACACAAACCATAAACATTTTTTAGTATTATCTACTCCTTTTCAACCACTGTGTACATACACAATGGTAATACTATACCGAAATAGCTAGAGTGAGAATGCACAAGTATTAAGCAATGTAAAGTGGGGCTGGCAAATTTTCTACACGCCTTTGCTGACATGAGGAGCAATGACATCATTCCCACAACTGGAGTGTTGGTCACATTATACATTAAGTGCACACGCGAGCATGGCTTAATGGCTGCTTAAACATTCATAATACCGTGTGCATGATACATGACACACTTAATCAGATGCCATAAGTTACATATCACATGTTATGTGGGAATGAATGTCATATGCAATGCCACCAACCGTGTCACTGCAGTGTTATCTATATTTTATTTAGTTGCATTACATGTACATTGTGACCGTAATGACTAGTGACTCCAAAATGCCAGTACTTAGAGACTGGTTTAGTGGCATTGAGACTAGAGTTCTGCACTGAATGTGTCCTCCATACAAAGACCAACCACCATTGTATGGCTCAGAAAGCACCAGTCCTTTTTACAGTTCTCATAGTTCACCAAAAAAATCAGTTAACCAGCCTTTTAGGTTTCAGATGTAAACCACTGCACAAGTCTGGATTTGCTTAGCATACAATAATGTTCACCAATGAGTTTTTCTCCCAGAACGCACATTATAATTTAGGGTAAAAGTGTTCACTGCATGCCCGAAATGCATGTCATAAATAATATTGTAAAAACGCTCTCAAAAAATGTACCTCTTTATGTATTTCCACTTATTCATGGAATAGATACCCCTGATGTTCTTAAGACGTTTGCCACTATCATGCTTGCCTATAAGAATATAACAATGTCTTGAGACCTGAACAGAGTGATCATGAATCAGTTCACCATAACCAAGATAACCTGTTGTGACATTTGCAGTGTTATGTTCACAAGATGTTGCGCATGGGGTCCAGCTATTTCCTGTGAGAGCACCAGTTCAAGTGCGTGTTTTTGTGCGCCTTTCCGGTCTTCCCTTCTGCCTGAGTCGATCGGCCTGAGAATGAGTCAAATCCAATTTATTCTGTCCTTCACCATGGCAATTTCTGTATAATTTCATTTCTGTTATCTCTTCAAGTTTATTCTGAAATCTCATTTGCAATAAGTGTCTTCAAGTAAATTTAAACTTCGAGAACTTGTAAAGTCAGAGATGGATATCATTTCACAGCAGTAGTACACAGTGAAATCTGTTTACTGTTGTGTTTATCCCTGGGGGGGAGGGCAAGGGGGGGTGTCCTCTAACACAAACATACAACTTGATTTGATTAACTTCTTCTCTCAAATACCTTAGTATGCATTTTAACATTCAAAACAGTCCAGGTAGCTCAGACCCTAGCTATGCCAAGAACCCAGCAACACAACAGGGACACGTGCTCACCAGCTCATAGACACAGTCAGAATTTGTTCCCTCACACTGAGCAGATTTACACTTTGCTGGGAGCTCAAATTCATAAGGCAAGGACTGAAGAGCAATTAGCTCTGGAGAGATCGGTGGGAAGATTGTCTGCGAGGAACTTTGTTTTTTTTTTTTAATTTTTCAGCCGAGGAGTCCGCTCCAAGCAATGGCACAAGATCTGAAGTCCTCACTGGGTGAATTACAGTGAGCTATGGCCAGTATTAAAATATGTTCTCTGCATGTTATGATAAGCTAGCCAGGAGGAGAGGGAGGTGATGACTGCACTCTGTTTAAATACTGAAATGATGAAACGTTTATTACAGGAGAAATTGCAAGGCGAATAAAAAAAGGACACGTGGCAAGAAATTCCCTGAAATACACGTTTTTCTATTTTCTAGCTTGTGGCAATACAAAACAAAACAGACTCTCTCCTGTCCTTGCATTGTGAGTGAATAAATCAAGGTCTCTGGAACGAACAGAAGATGTAATGAGTTTCTTTAATAAATAAATGAATGAATGAATTAACTTGCTGAAAAAGTGACTGACAGAAATATGATCGACCCTTTGATATCTTCCCTAGTGGTAATGCTGATGGCTTTTGTGTTTTTTCATCTGATAGCTTTCTGAACATTGCCATTCTTGAAGCAAAGAGGTCTTGTTGCAGGATGTACCCTTGCTGGATATTGATCAATCAATGAATCAATAAATGCTTAAAAGCGCTGTCTGTAACAAATACATTTTTCCTTTATTCCGCAGAGATCTGTTATGCAATTGTGACTTGCAGCTATAGGACAGCTCACTGTATGGCTAATTCGGGCTACAGTTGGATGAAAAATCCCTTTTTTGCCTGGAGAATTGCAAGCCAGCGTACACATGGGAGCCCGAGGAATGTGTTTGGGAAGCCCTGCCGCGTTCCCACACTTTCCCCCTCCACCCCTCAGAAAGAGAAGCCTGAGATATGAAAGGGTCACAGGGTACAGGGTGGACTGGGCCACGTTTTCACATTTACGGTGTTCAGACCAGACCTGGAACCACCATTTCGAAAAGGACATTTCGGAAGGGACAAAGCCAATGACTTTCAGAGTTCTTTTGTACTGTAGAAGGCAGGGGGCAAACCCAAAATGTGAACTGGTAAATTGCATTATGATTTTGTACTTGTGGTTTGTGCAAGATTTATGTCGAATACTGGTAATAAAGATAACTACTTCCTTAAGTCTCCTAGACACGTTGGTAATGAATCTGAATTATTACATCAAGGATTCATCTTATTGATGCGATCTGATGCAGGTATTGGATTTAGTCCACAGTGCCGCACTAACCATGGGATCCAGTGCAGCTGTTCCATAACTCATGGTTCAATGCTAGTGGGCCATGGTTCCCATCTTTTTTTATCCTTGATTTTGTCAAGTAATCTTTTTTATTGTTTCTTTAATATTTTGCACATATTTTTTTACCCTGAAGCATTTTGTGGTCATTCTACTCTGAGATTTATTTCGGTCAGATTATGTTTGGCAACGTGCTGCTCCCTGTTCTCTCTCGTTTTCAGAAGGTTCAGAATCGCAGTTGTGTAGGCCTATGTCTCAGGCATATGTCCAGGCATGACTGGCTGGTCTCTCATTTAAATAGTTTGATGTTATAGACCGTTTATCTCTTGAGAACTGCATGAAGGCCTTGGCATTTCATCACATCCATTTGATCTGTGCTGCCACATGCAATTTTGCCACAGTCAATGCACGCGTGTGTGTGTATGTATGTGTGCGTGTGTATGTGTGTGTGTGTGACTATACTCTTTTTTGTTGCTGTGTCCTTGTCCCCTTTTTCACAGTGCATCGTGTACATTGATCCAATGAGGCTCACCTCTCCTGCCGGGATCTTGGGGGGGGGGGAGCACTGCGAACACAAGATCATCAGTGTGACCTCTACAGACTTCTTCTGTTGTCCTCCTTTCAAAGTGTGCCAAGTCTGCTGTCTGTGCCCCCGCGTGCCGGCGCTCTGTCCAAACCAGGGGGACGGGCAGGAGTTATGCGGGCCATCTGGGATATCTCCAGGAGATGCTGAGACAGTGGCACCCGGCAGCGGGTTCGAATGTGCACCGTAATCAGAAACACTCGCTCATTTGCCTCCTCGGATTGCAGTCCTTCTCCTTCTTAATGTACCAATGCAACCCCACGGTCACATACTTTAAAAGCATATAGAGGTGAATACTTGGTATGGATATATCATTTGTTGCTGGGGCAGGCATCTGCAACCCAAAACAGCCATTCTCTTAAATGGACTGTAACGCACACATAAAACAAAAGTTTAACAGAAAGAATACAAAATTATAAGTGTGGGTAGTCTGGGTAGGGTAAGTATTCTCATTTCCGGGAAAAGCTTTTTAATGATTGAAAACACAAACAGCATCTAAAAAAGAATAAATAATAAAATAAGAAATGTCACAACATCTCTGTTTCAGATGTGGCATTTTCATATTCTTAAAAATGTGATGTTGAAGGCCATCATATGTTTTTGACAGTGGAGGTTCTCACCAACTTCATTCTACATTTTCTGGAAGCCTCTGCATGTTCATTCATCGTGTCATCAGGAAAATGTCATTGTACTGCATTACATTACACTGCTACTCAACGTACTATTATACTCCTCATCTAAAAGTATACCAACATGTTGAGTAGCAGTCTTCATAACAAAAAGTAATTCATGGGCTTGTATTACTTTTACATGCCGTCATTTTGGAGCCCTACAACCTGTTTGTCTGTATGATCTATTCTGCTCTGTACGATCTATCTTTCTTGCATGATGTATTAGGGCAGGATGACTCATCTTCGGTCCCGGATGGCTGCAGTTGAGTATGAGCTCTCTTTGCACTGCTGTCGCTGAATATGGAGGCTAAATCCACCCAAACAGGGCAGTGATTTGTTGCCTGGCTTGAACAGAAGCATACAGACACTGTTGGCCTCCAGGATCGGGGTTGAGTAGCCCTGTATTAGGAGGAAAAAATGTGGGGGGTTTCAGTTCAGTAGGAGTTCAACAGGAGCAAATTAGGAGCAGGCATGGACAGTACCTGGATGGGAGGCCCCCAAGGCAAACTGGCAGGGATTTAAGTGGGCCAGTAGGAAACACTTTTCCCTCTGCTGTGAGACAGTGTTGAAAATTACCCAAAATCCAGCTCAAAGTTATTTAAATCTGTTTCTCAAATATATACAGCACTGCTTCAGTCAGTCGGAGTAATGTTGAGAAGTGTAGTTTGGATCCAGTTCATTCTTTCCACATGACCGTAATCACTGTCTGTCAAATCCAGAACAATGGTGAGAATTGCAATTGACACTTCGGCATTTTGGGACATTGTGTAAGACTGACACATTGCTGAAGAGTTAACTTCGACTCACATTTGCAATTCGAAAACAACCCCACGTGTTGCCAAAAGTGCTCAAGTCTGACTCGAAAACGTGATGCCCGTGACGTTTTTGTCACGTTTTCTGCGCTTCCCGGGAGCCAAGTGAAGACGGTGATGTAATGAGATGACCAGCGGAGTCCTGAGGGCTTTTGGAGGGATTCCGTCTGGCAGAAAAGGCGGTTAGCCAACTTCCTCTTTGAATCGGCCCATTAAAACCGCTGTTGTGTTAAGTTCTTTTGCCCTGCGAGTCACTTACCCCCACATGGGGTCTATTGATCACGCGCCACCGTGGTCAATGTTACAGCACACCCCACTGCTTGCCTGCTTAATGCAGTCAATAATTGTAATTGTGTGATCAGCGTGGCTCCACAGCTGCGACGGCTTTATCGGGGTGGCGCGGGGCCGGCCGCGTTCTCGGCACGGCAGCGCGGCCCGCGGTTCCCCCGGGGGCGAAGGATCGACGGGTTCGCGTCCTTCCACAAAAACGGCGGCGGCGTTGTGGCGCGGCATAGACAGCGCGTGGGAAAACCCGCGCCGGCACATCTGGCACCCCGGCGTCGTGCGTCAGCAGTGCCAGGGAGCCCCCCGTGCACTTCCAAAACCCTCTGAGGTTGACCCTTTCCTCCTGGGGAGAGAGGCGCGAACTCCTGCTTGCGTCACCTGCTGCTTGCTTTCCCAGGTTTCGCGGCAAGCGGCGTGTGACGTGCAGTCTGAAAATGATCACATTTCTGGAGCAGCGTGTCCTTTCTGAGTTAGCTGGCTCTTACTCTATGTAGAGTTACATAGAGTAACACAGAGTAAAACATAGAGTTTTCTCCAACAAATTATCTTATTTACCTTTAAAGCAAACTATTTAAATCCTTCATAGCTAGACATATATATGTGGAAATGAAAAAGTAGTTCAATCAGAACATTTTTCAGACTTATTGTAAAGCAACTGAAATATCAGATATGCAAGAAAAAGGGTAACTGTTTGTAACAGCACCCTATTGGTTTGAAGCTCAATATAGAGCTTATAGTTAAATTGCAAAGGCTTTTTCCCTCCTAAGGCATATTAATGCATTTGTCAGTTGCTAAGTAACCACTATAATTGTGTCTTTTAAACAACCCACTAATTATCCCCCTACAATTCATAATGGAATGATGCAAGATGGCATAATGGCAAGTGGCTGGTAGGTGAGACGTATTATGAAAAATATATATTGAAATTATTAATAAACATAAAAGCATTCAAATTATGGCTGCATGTTGGTTTAAATAAATTTATTACTACCAAGCAGCCACAAAGTACTAATGTGATCTTAAGCGTACAGCCTCAAACTAACAATATACAAAGACAACAGGTGTCCCTAAATGGCTGTCATGCTTTTTGAATAGGAAATGCCTTTGATAAAAAATGAATACTTTTCAGTTATGGCAATAGAAGTGAAAGAAATGTATTCTTTTATGTGTATTTTTTTACACATGTCAAAATGTGTCACAGTACAAACATTTCAAATGTCATTTGGTGTTTATTGTGTGCATACATCTACTGTGTATATTTTTTTAAATCTATGACATCTGTATATAGTATGAAAGCAAAACAGTTTGTGTATTTTTAATTTATAACACATAATTTGAAATATATTTTAATCATAACATTTTTTCATAGTCGAGATGTATTTACATGTTATACTTGGTCAGAAGGTTAATAGCCACTAAGAAAATGAGAAAAAAATGTGAAACTGAAACTGAGTACAGATTTAAATAACATCTTAATTAGTTCGTGTGTTGAGCACTAACTTGTTCTGCTTTTATATCAACCTGCTGATGCATATTGGGAACAATTATAGCTGAATGATTCTCTTCATGTAGTCATGTCTTTCAAATTTGCACCTTTTACCTGTTTTTCACACATACAGCTGCTCTTTGGACAGCTTGTACAGACAAACTGAGGAAAGAAAAACAGAATCACCAGTGCTGAGAAACAGGGTGTTGTTGGTATTAGGTGCGACCGCACTGGTCTTGAGGGGGACAGTGTGCTATGATCTGTTCTGCAAACAAGGTGAGGGAGCTTCCTGGTTGCAGCGGTTCGGGTCATTCGATCATCAGTGAGATGTGCAACCTATTTAATCATGCTGTGTTTGCCCTAAAGCTTGCACAGGCCAGGCATCTGATAGACAGCTCTTACACTGGCGGACACTCTTCTCTGTCCATCCCATGAAAGCATGAACATGTGGAAATAAAGGGTTTTTCCATTTGCTTTGGGACCCCCAGAGTATGGCTGTTGGTGACAGCGAGCCCCAGGTGGACGTTAGCGAGGCAAATGCCCTCGTTTGAGGAGAGCAGGATGAGTCCCCCGTCGACAGAGGCGGTGGGTGTCAAAATCCATCTCCAGCGAGGGGGGATGGGGGAAGAGGAGAGGAGAGGAGAGGAGAAGAGAGGGAGGGAAGTTGCTGTAGACACAAATTCTCCTGTGCATTCCCGTCTGCGCTCTGTGTCTGACAGATCTCTGCCCTGTGTGCCATAAAGGAGCCTGACACAGATGGCATAATTAGAGAACGCGGAGCGCGAGTGTGAAATTTATCTTTGATCAGCACCTTCTCGCCAGATTGTCATCTATGTTAATACGACGGTGGCATCTCGGAGACGGGTGGGAGGGGAGCCGCAGCCCTAGGACAGCTCCCCGCTCACCCTCGATCCACGCGCAATCCTTTTGTTTCAGCGCCGAGGAGGCGTTTTGTTTAAAGTCGACGCTGGCGAGAAAAGCTGGCTTCCTCCTTTCAGAGTACCTCTGTATTGTCACGCGCCCCCGGTATAGACACGCGTATGGCGGCACAGCATCTGCGGCCCCCGAGCCAGGCAGAGGAATAAAACGAGAAAGCAAAAAAAAAAAAAAGAACATCCTGTTTACAACCGTGATTGCATTGTAGTTGTTCCTGATTCAAGGCAAATTTATCTGATCGAAAACTATTTAAAATGCAGGGTCCGTGCTGTGTAGAAAATTTAAATGATTAAATATCGTGACCTGAATATGGTTTTGGCAACAATGCATTATTCATGAAAGATGCGGCGAGAATCTACAAAAATGCTAAATATCCCCACGTAATATTCAATGCATGTTGTATTTCGTGAGGGGATTATTTTTTATTATTGTTTTTTCTTATGCGGCATAATCAAAATATCCATTTCTGTTTCAACGGTTAAGTGCTGAGTGTTAGACTTGCTGTGTTGAATTTTTACGTAAAGGAATGAGAACATTGAGGAAGACAGTGTGGGCTCGGATCGGTAATGTGGGAGTGTGATGGTTTATGAAGTGGCTGGATCTGTGTGGGAGATACTAAGACGCGCCGTGCCCCTTGTGTCCGGCGCGGGATGGAAAGTCGGGACCCTGGGAGTTCCACCCCATTGCAGCGGAGATCCAGGCGAAGCTTTCATCCGAACGAGCCATTAACTGTAATGGCGTGTAGGTGTAATGGAATGTGCTCGGAACATCTGTGCAGAGAAGGGAAGGAGAAATTGCTGCATGTCGTACTGGGCCTTCGGGGACTGTGATTAAGAGCTGCTTTAGGGATCAGGATCTGGCTCAGACAATGAGAGAGAGAGAGGGAGTGAGAGAGAGAGTGAGAGAGAAAGTGAGAGAGAGAGAGACAGAGAGAGAGGGAGAGAGAAACAGTGCTAATAGATTTGCAGGCACAAAGGTTACAGTTTTGCCCCTTTTCCTTCATAGCTCTGCGTTCCATCTGTTCTCTTTGTGTCGGGTTCAGGCCTACTGAACTATCACTTCCATCATTTTTTTCCCTCAAACTGCAGCTAGCTCAGCAGAGGCTAGCTCATAGCACACTGTAGCTAACAACTGCACATAGTGCTATTGTAGCTGTAGTCTTCCCCCGCTTACACTTGGTCCTAACAATTATAACACACAGTATTTCTTGCAGACAGTGGCATCTTGTTTACAAAGTGTCCTTACCCTACTAAATTAGGAGTAGTCCTGACAGCTGAGTTGAATGAAATGTTTGAATTAAGAGGGTATTATCCTGGTACATCTGAAGTTGTCTTTGAGTGTTTTGTGTGGTTGAGAGCAGGGAAGTGTGCAGCTATGGCCCTCAGAGGGAAGGACAGTAACCAGCAACAGGGTCACGTTAGAGTGAGGGAGTGCTCTTATATGGTTGAAAAGTACAACCACAGGTGACCTCTAATTCCAGTAAACATTTACATTTCTCAAATTCACTGTGCATGTCCCTTCAGCTGAGTAAGCATGCTTTTATTTTAAAGCCTTACCTACCTAAACTCATTCTCATATTGAGTATGTTCAGCTGTGGTCTGTGATTAACCTGGAATCTCGAATCCGCAATGCTGCATGTGCTTATGTGACCCTTCTCATCACTTAGATACTGGTGCGCATCCAAAAAAAAGGGGGGGGGAGAAAACGCCCCAGAGTCTGTTCATAATAAGTCATAATGTGATATTTGCTTTCATGCTTTAAGTGCGGGGAATGTTTGGACCTCCCATTTAGACACAACAGGAGTTTGGCACAGAGTGAGCACAGGTGCACGGCGAGAGAAAAAAAAAATCCCAATTTCAACATCTGTGTCAGTTGCTGTTGCTATCTAACGAAACGAGGGAAAGAAGCTCAAAATAGCTGTACGAGTTGGTCCCTGGCCAAGCATGCTTCGCCGCGGCCCAATCAGGAAAAGCCTTAAACACGGCTGGCTTCAAAGGGAGGCTCATAACATCTCCCTGAGCGGTAGGGCTGCAGCTGAATTTAAACTGATATATTTCTGTTATGTTTTGTTTAATTTTGCCTGCACCATCCGTCAGTCTTCCTTCCCTTCGCGAAAGTGCTTGTGTTCTCCAGCTGGTGTGCAAGCGGGGGGTGTGTGTATGTGCGGGAAGGCGTTCTGAGCGGTCGAACGTTCAATTCGAAGCCCAACGAAGCTTATGGGCGTTATTCAGGTTCCTTCGAATAACCCGAAGTTCCTTGCTTTCCCTCACCGGGCGATTTTTGAGAACCCGTGTCCTCTGGAAAAAACATTTCACACACGATGGTGAAACCATCCGTGTCATAAAAAACCAAACAAAACGACCAGGCTCCATTGCTGCCGGAGTGTCTACGGAGTTGACGGGTTTAATGGGGGCGGTTATTGTTATAGGCACAGAAATACACACAGAAATAGGGAGTATGGTGGGCACAGAGATTATATACACATTACATCAGCCTGCTGGAGGAGGGCTTGCACAACAGCTTACAATACTGTCTATAAAGAGGTGGACAAAATGTACAGCCACGCACAGTACCATGTGATGATCATCAACAGTGCTGTGGTACGTGGATTATCTGGTGATATTTAAAGGGTATCTTCCCTGTCATTTTAAATGTAACATGTTACTCTTTAACTTAACCTTAATAGGTTTCAAGATCCATATTAAATCTTCATTTGTTATAATAAGAGCACAAGGTAACTTGAGGTCCTTTTATGGCTAGATAACTCTCTCCTCATACAAAGTCCAGGATGCATTGCTTTACTTATCCTTCGCCCCTTGGATAGCCGTTATAAAATGAAATTGTTGTTAGTCTCACTTAAATGCATTAATACGAACTCCAGACTCCACTTCATTAATCTATAGATAACAGTCTACTCTTTTTCAGGTAAATTGGTTTGTGTCTTTCTGTGCTTAATATTAGTTTAGATCCCTTTTAGCCATGCATTAGCCTCATGCCAATAGGGAGATTGGGAGTGGCCAGCATCACAGTGCATGCTGGGAATTGTAGGAAAACAGGAACAAAGTGAGATGGAGTGCTGGCAGTTTCAAATAAAAATGTAAGAAATAATCACCACCTCAACAAATAGAAATTGTGCAAATGTTTCAAGACAGCCATCTACACTAGCATTGAATATGTAGAATTCCTTGTAGATGTAAATGAAATAACTTGTTGCAGGGAGTTACAAATCAATTGCCCATTTATTGATTGTGTGCCTCTTATGTACCACCCTCTTTTCTCCTTCCTCTAAATAATAGCTTTTATCTTCAAATGCATGGCATATGGTGATATCATATGAAAGAATGCTCCTGTGAAATCAGTGCTTGTCTGTGTGCTCGGAGATACTGTAGATTATGTTTGAGAAAAACATATTCAATTTGCAATGTATATCTCTTTTTTTCCTTTAATGTTCTGTAAACTGTAGCTGACTGAATGCTCTCTCAAACTGTTATGCACGTGCACTCAAAATGTTCCCGAGTTCATAGAAATCTTGACACAGTCTGACTTCATCCACCCAATTTTCAGGATCAAAATGCAAACAGATAATGCAGCGCGCCGTTGTCACGGATCACTCTGACATGTCAGGGTTGAGACTTTTGTGGAATGCAATTCTCACGAGAGAGGATTTGGTTTTTCAAAATGGCACTATAATCAATGCAGGTGTAAACCTGTACACTGGGGTTTGTTGTCAAACCCGAAGGTGCTAGCTAACAGTGCCAATTTGACATTCCCGATAACTCATCTTGTTTGCACCTGGATGTGAGGTACGTCTGCCTCTAGAATGCGGTCTCTTAGACAGTGCTGCAAACCTGCTGCTGTTTCCCTACTGCACTGTACTTCCTGTCTCCCAGTGCATAATTAATTCCACAAACAGGGGACAGGGGGCATCAGTTCCAAAATGTGCAACCTACTGTTATTGAACACATCGCTGTGCCGTTTTTTTAGCACATCCACAAAACTATATGAAAACAAACGATGATGGGTTTTGGCTGTCAGATATAACATTTGTGAGTATGATGCATTGATTTAAATTTGCCGTCTAGAAGGCTGGCACACATTCCTAGCTGAAACCAAACAGCTGTTACCTCACTTGCCTTCTTTAATTTGTCCTTTATTTAACCAGGTGGTCCCAGCGAGATTAAGAACCTGTTAGCCATGAGAGAATTCTGGCGCTTGTTCAAGAAAGACAGTGCGGCACAACTGATGAAACATCCACGTGATATTGTGGAGTATAAAGTATTTAGCTCAAAATGAAGCATAAGGTAGAATTCACTTGCTGATAATGAGCCTTCCACTCCTAAACCGTTTACATGTGGATATTTCTGATCAAATGTCACTGCTTGTTGAAAGGGCTAAACCTATGGAAAGGTGATTGCCTACTTGTACTTGCAGCTCATGACAAAAGCTCTGGAGGGATATTAAGGGGATCTGCATCAATTCTTTTTCCTTTTTTAAAAGTGTTTTTCTAAATCTAGCACAAACTTTGTGTGAGACTGCAACACTCAGCAAGCAGGAACCTAATCAAGCAGGACCGTACCAGAAACAAATGGGAACATCTGGTCCTTGTTGCCTTCATAGCAGAACAATGATGCCACTTGACTGACTTAAATTACTGTAAAATAACATAGTGAATATTAAATAATTGAGAGAGTGGAGAAGGTTTAAGAGTTGACGGTATTATCTGAGGAGCAAATATTGATGAAACATAGATAAGAACATAGACAAAAACCCACAGGAAAAAAGGGATTAAAACATGAATATTAATATACTTTATCTGCAAAATAATGCACAGTGTGAGCACCTTATTTATATGATTATTAAATGACATAAAGACTAAATATACATAATTTAATGAAAAATAATTAGTGCTGGGTCACAAAACCATGGCTCAGATTAAATTTCCTAATAAATACTACCAAACAAGAAAAAAGCTGCCCTTTAGATAATATTCCATGAACAAACACATTTGAATCCAGGTCTACTGCGTTAATGTATGCTTCATTGTACCAATGAGCTCTAATTAATTTGGTGCGGGGAGTGCAGATGTTGGCATCCCGCTTCAAAGTCACGTCGCATTGATTTGGATTTGCCACAGGTTAGTCAAACAGCAATCTCTCCCCAGCTCCCTGGAGCCATGTCTTATTCTGGTGTCTCATTAGAGCCTCCAGACACAGGCATAAAAACAATGTCTCATTTGCATTGTTCACAAAAATGGGGAACTCTGCATTCTTTTTTGGGGGGGGGAAAACTGAATTAATGCAGGGATCTCTCGTTAGTTTTTGTTTAGCGTTATTTATTTATTTCTGTCGTTTCAAGCCCATTGTCGGGCCTTGGGCTGCCCGCCGCCGAGACAATCGCTTCTCCAACGCAGGACACGTTGTAGTCATTGCTCTCAATGTTAGGAGCAGCTTGTATCAATCGGTGGCCCTCTGAAGTCTTGGACTGTCCCACATGTGGGCTTCCTACTCCCTTCCATTCTCCCAGAGTGCAACAGGCTCTCTCCCAGTGCAGCAACATCACACTCTCATCACAGGAACTGCAAACTACATCCCAGGAATGGCACCCCTGCTTCACAGGGGTTAATACCTCTCAATTGGTTGGTTGGAAGTGTGTTTCTTCATGAAATACCCCAGGTTTTAATGGATGAAATGCATTTTCATGCTTTCATTTGATCATATTCTCCCCAGCACTGTTTAATGCATGGAGATCCAGTCACCACTGTGCTGTATTGCTCCCCATTGCTTGATTTTTTTTTTTTTTTTGCCAGTCGGTGCACATTACTGGCCATATCCTCAAGACACGACACCAAGACAGCAGTGGCTTCCACAGTCTCTCGTAGCTAAAATAAGTAGTATATGCTCCAGTTTCACATCTCTACAAATGTAAATTCCTCTTCCAAAGAAGCTGCTCGAGGTCTTATTTTAACTCTCAGTGGAAATCCGTGTTTGAGGTGCATGATCAAAGCGAGGCCATCTCCGCAGAGACTGGAGCAACATCAGTTAATCCTCATTATTCCGCATTTCTCCGTTTGACTGGGGATCCTTAAACATCGCTCTCAAAGACAGAGCCATCACGCTGAGCAGAGCCCTCGCTCTCTCTGCAGCTTGGGGTCACATGACCCAACAAAAAAGCACAAACGCGTGCAAACGTTCAGTTTGCTGCGATGACTGATCTTATAGGTTTTTTGTTTTATTTAACTGACGGGTGGATTTGATGTCTAACCCAGAATAAAACCACAGTGGATCCACTCACACTTTAAATCCAGAACTGGTGTTTTAATTGACTGTGTGTTCTTCACTGTAGTTTTATTTGTGATAACCTGCGCAACCACTTCTTGTATAATAATCTAGATTAGAGGACTGCAGATTGATTTTATATCATATTAGGTCATTCATATTGAAATTTTTATTCAACTGACAGTGTAGAGTGTGACCTGAACATTGATTGTATGAGTCAAGAAGAAAAAACCTAATCAATTCTTTGGTACCTTGAGGGTGGGGAATTGGTTGCTGGGGCTTGTAGCTGCAATGACCTAACTCTCCAGGCCATGTTTTTTGTGTTGTGTTGCATTGTTATTAAACGTACTTTGGACATGCTGTGTTTACTTCAGAAGTCTAATGTATCCAGAGGTAAAGCACATGTGACAAGTGTGAGTTTGTTATTGTGCATGTGCATTGTATGTAATGTAAACCCTAAAGCTGTTCATTTATCATCAGCTCATTATCAGTTTAGCCAGGTCATAAGCATATACAGAAAAGTTTTGGAAAAGGAAAAAAATTCTTATCACTGGATAGGCAGTGACATATAAATTGTACTTTAAGATGTGACCTCAAAATTGACAAGTTAATTTACTGTGATGTGAATTCAGTTTTAATAACAAATTTCACTGTGACCTGCTCCAGAAGACCTTTGTTCTAATTAATTATCTAGTCTCATACTCATGGGCTGTCCAGGAAGTTAAGTCCAATCAACTGTGAATTACCATTAATGCCATTTTGTGATGGATGCAGACAAGAACATAATGGTCTGATAAATAGAGTGGATCTCATTCAGTGCAAGGCTTTGTGTTAATCACATGTTAATGATATGGGTCTAGATTATGCGTATCCTACTTTACTGTTATCTATTATGTAAGATACACAGTATTTGGGCTGTGCCATATTTAGCTTTCAACAAATTTTAAGGTCAATAAGATTTTTTTATCCACACATTATTTCCAGTTTCCTTACTTGTCTATAGATTTTAAGGCCGGACAGATGCATATGTATATATACACGTGTATGCGTGTTCACATGAACAAAGGGGATTTGCCCACTGCTTGTTCTGTCTGTAAACGTGGTATCACTCTAATGAGGTTAAAATGCTTCGTGACTGGTTTTGACCGGCGTGCAGGGATTCTGTGACTTAATACTGACCTATTCTACACCCATTTTCCCTCCATTACCTTTTCCCAGGGCTATTAACTTGTCCTCTTGTGTAGATTTGCAGTAATTTACCTTCCATTATCAAAATACTACCTGGTGTCATGCAAAATAAAATTTGTTCAGCTGGTGGACGTCTGCAGATTACTTTTTCCCGCTAAATGCTGACATGCTATGAATAAAGGCGTTTTAATGGGCTGCAGCACTGAGTGGATAATTGCGCTGGATGAAGAAGAATACATGACTGTTTCCATGGCATGTTGCACATTAATGAAACCGGGGGAATGGTTTCACATTCACGTTCCCTAAAGATGACGCTTCAGTGGAGAGTTCTTTTCTGGCTGCATTCATGCACATTAAGAGTATAAATTGTCACTGTGTACATCTCTACCTTTTGAACAAAACACAGTCATGAAAGCATTTTAAAAACATAAATAGTGAAACACAGGACCCAATAAATGTATAAATAACTCAATATACTTAATAAATAACCAATAAACCCAGTACATCCTTGTCCCTCCAGTTTCCCAAGTCTGTTTTCTGTGAAAACACCAAGGCCTAATCCCTCAGTAAACTCAATCGAGCTAGGTTTCACTTTCATCGAGATTGAGTACAAAGCACAAACTAAAGTGTCATGAGTGCGCATGATATTCTATTTGAGCACAAATATTTGATTATTCGACCTTGAAATCACTAATCAATTTCTTTGATCAGCATTCAGATGGTTGTTTATTGACCCAAAATGAAGAAAAGTAGAAAAAGAAAAGAGAATAAATAGAGTTTTAGTCTCCCTCATCAATATTCATGAAAGAGAGCCTAAGAACTCTGCATAAAATTAGATGATTCATTGATATTATTCATTTCGCTGCCTGAAATTGTGAGTGAATGCAGATCTCTTTGCAGCGAGTCATTATTTACACAGAAAAGGCCTGGAGTTTCGGTGCTTCGGGGAAAGAGAAAGCTTGAATATTCAATTTTGGGAGTCTTTGTGTGCCTGAGCTGTGAGCTGAAATCAACCAATGCTGTTTTTTATTATTATTTTCATCTTTTCAGGGTAGAAATGAGGTTAATGAAACTATAAGAGGCTGTCTATAGAACCTTCCCTTAAATCACTAAGTCCATTATGAATTATGTAGGATTATGAATCACCAGGCCTGGCATTAGACCACACTCTCTTTAACAATGGCGCCCACACTGATGTAAATATAACAGGCATGTTTTTATTTTTGATCTCGAATGTTATAAATCAACATTAAGCTCATTTTTCCCGTGATGGGGAAGCCTCTGTTATTATTGCATCTGCATTTCCATTTCGCAAAAGAAACGTTCACATTGTTCCCAAAAATGACAATGCCTGGAAGTCATACTACTGAGTTTATTTTTAGCGCACTTTACTCAGCCATTTGAAAATCATGGAAAATCACACTGCAAATTAATAAGTAAGAACATCATAATTACTATAATACCAAGAGTTACATTCTTCAGGGTGCAGATTAATGGATTTTTCTCCATTGACTTATCAATAATTTGCATAGTTTAAAATGTATTAAAATACATTATTCGCAGCAGTAATAGTATACATTTTTTTAATATGACTGTTAGTAGCAGCATGACGTCTACATTAGACCTACGCATTAAATCCAGGTAAGCCAGCCTGCCAGGCACCAAATTCCGATCTCAAGTTTGGATCTCCATTAGCTACAGTATACCTCTGCAGTACATACTGTGATTTGTCCAATCCATTATGAGTACATCTGTGAGATAGACACCGGGCACTTTAAAGGAAGCCATTTTTTGTTTCTCTTGGTTAGCAATGCTGAAACAAATCATACACCACGAGAAAGAAATCCAACATTGTCTGATTATTTATTTGTTTTCCAGGGAGTGCATATGACGGAAACCAGAACTCATGAGTCATAAGCCTTGCTTATTTATAAAGGGCCTACTTGCTCCACATTATGGCGCATGTGGCTACAATTATATTACTTTCCTTTCCAACCCCACAGAGCTCATCTGGTGTTCATTGCTTTCACACAGCAAACACTCCTTTGTAAAGAGAGCATGTTGTTATGTGAATCTTTCGTGTTGAATCTATAACAGGAAGCCTGAACTTTGAATGTTCTATCATGTACCTTTGGTCTTCTGTAGCTGAGAGCAAAAATATTTTGAATAATTCCAAATGGTAATCTATGAGTCAGGTTGTCCTTTTTTTCAGACTGATTTTCATCATTGGTTACAGATGAACATTTTGAGGAAACCTCTTGTTATGTTTATTACTCTATTATTACTCTGATGAGTAAGAAATGTACATATTGGAAAGTATTGGGACATATCCAGCGTCTTTTTTATTACTGTTTAGTTCTGCTGGAAAGGATTGGGTTGTTTTGACGGTGATATTCTACTGACTCAAAAGTTGTGATTTATAAGTAAAACAGAAGTCTTGCTCTGCGTTAAAACACCGAATCATGACTGCCCAAATGTTTTTAAGTCTTCATATGAATACACTTATTGTCATTGTTAACTGTTGTTTTTATCCACCCTTTATCACAATAGGTACTATAGCTGTTTCAGTTTTATTAACCTTGTGATCACTAAAACATCTCTAACAAAAGTTCCACCACATCCATGAATTAGGAGTACTCATAACCAGATAGGTGCCATCGAATTTTCATCACAGGTCATGTGATCCATGGAAGACAAATGGATGAATGGATGGATGAATATATCTTGTTGCCAGGGAACCTAAGGTTTGTTGTTGTGACTGGATGGTGTCCTTAAATCACAAACCTGGCTTAAAGCTAGCTAAATATTGATATCACAAATGTAACTTTATGTCTAGCTGGCTAACTACTTAAATAAACACAAATAATTCATAGGCCAAGGAGCTAAACTGGAGCTAATGTCACAAATAACATCCAAAGCCCTCAATTTTCCCACAGAAAACATCTAGTCAACTTGATTATCTCAGTATAATATATCATCCCGTAATCAAATTAATCAAATACCTTATTTGGTGATGTTATATTCGGTGGGAAGTTCCCCTTCATGAAAGATCTCCACAGAAACAATTCATCAAGTTGGGTATATCAGCTAGGCACAAAATGCCACACACTGTAGGCCTATATCTGTATTTTGCACTTGTTTTTTTACTCTAAAATGTATCAGGAGGAGAGAGAAGTCCTTGTAATCGCTCTTTTGGGACTGAAGAAGGGACAACAGCAGTGCTCTATATCAGTACATGAAACACTGCAGCTGTGCAAACAATATGATGATGATTGATGTTCCACTAAAAGTTGCAAACACACGGTCAATAAATTATTCAGTCTGAAATCTGAAGACAAGCCACCTTTTCAAATAAATCATTTGTGTATAAATGTTATATGCAAGTGGAACACTTCATAATTATCTGGAAAAGATATTTGTCAGATATAGAGTGCTGGCAAACAATTAAAAGAGCAATGCATTTTGAAGAAAAAAAAACATGAAAATGCTTTTTTATTTGGCATTGACACTAGAAATGTCTGCCTTTTTTTCTTATTTTTGAGAGCATCATTAAATTTGAATCTCCCATTTTATTTTTTCATCCAAAAAAGGTATCAAATATTAATGCTTTCAAGAAAATCTTCATGCAGGAGCCGAGCGACCTTCATCCTTCATTTAAAAAACATTTTTTCTGCCATCTCAGGTGCCAGACCAAGGCCCCATAACTCCACTGCTGAAGAGTTCTGAGGACTTGCTTCTCAACAAGGGTAGCATCCCCCTCCACTGGGCCCTGCTCTGGTGGGAGGTGCCTCAGGAGGAGGCGGAAGAACCCTGCAGGATGGTTGGTGGTTCCGGGGGGCTCTGGGAATTCCTCCAACAGCTGTGAGGCATGGGAGTGGCGAGAGACCAGGGAATCCTCAACAAGGAGGGTGGTGAGACTCAAGATGCTTTCTTTACACCAGGACAACCCCCCACACACACACACACACACACACACACACACACACCTCCCACCCAACCCCATCCCTCAAGGGCTTGGCCCTCCTTTTGAAAACGTACTGGTGGTCACTTTCTCTCAGATAAAGTCTTTCAGGAATGCCAGCCTGACAAAAATAGCCTCCACTGCTTCTTCCCTCCTGGTCCAGACCCACTTTTCTTCCCCCTTATTCATTTCCCTGTCCCTGATGTTATTACTCTTGTGTTAGGAGTCCTTCACCAAATGAAGGGAGATAAACGTGAAAAGGAAACCATTACTGATTAACAGGGTTTAGACATACACAATGTCATGTCAGGTTCAAGGTGGGCTAGGATGATACCGCAAGAGATGGTGAAGAAAACTTTTCCACAAGTCTGCACTTGAGCAGTCTGACGATACTTATACAGGGTCTTAATAATCAGTACAGATCAAGTGGCATGCTGGCTGTGGTCAATATATCACTTAATAATAAATGTAGGACAGCATACATGATATATGATGGATAGATATGAAACATTTATTTTATTTTTTGCCTAATAGCCAGTCCAACAGTACAGTAAAATAAGCAATATGCATTTCTTAGCCATAACAGTCTTGGCCTTCTCTAAGGTCAAGGAATCTAAAGATTGAATAGCTGTACTTATGGCATTTATCAATTTACATGGAGCTAAAGGTATAAATAATGATTTAGCTGTCTAAATAGCTATCTAAAATGTAGCTTTCTTTCCATTACTTAACCTGTTTGTAGTAAATCTCGCTTTGCATTTATCTTAATTTCACTGTTCTAGAAGAGTTGCAGTTGTCTCTCTTTTCAAAACCCAAGTGCATTATGAGGGTTTGTTTGTATTTCTCTGGGTAGGCCTAAAAAAGCTATTGTCATCTCATCATCTTCTATCTTGCAAAAGAAATCAAGATCTTACCCTTCCACTTTTGGTATCATGTGGTCTACATTAAAGTGCTCTGCCATGAACTTTTAGAAGTCAGAATTTAATGTAGTCAGAATTTAATGAACTTCTGCACCATCTTGTCCCTATCTCCACCTAGTCTCGCATTTGGTTGACCTGCCATCACTGCTCAGGTTTTACACTGACATTTTTTAAGTGCTGATCTGGGTGCAGCATGAGACCATTGAACCATAACACAGCACTTGCTCTACAAGCAGAATTGGATTATTGAGTGGGATTTGACATTTACATAGTTAAAACAGGCAAACATTTGGTGAGTAAAATGGACTTAATCTTATTATTCTACATTTACCAACAGTATTATATGGTAAATCTGCCCAGCCATTGTCATTGCTTATGAAGTTACCTGAATTAAACTCTACCAAATTATGTCACTCCAATGCATGGCTTCAGTTTTGTTGTGTTAGCTTTTCTTAGTCACATGCTTGTTCATTAATTATTTTGCATACACCATGGCAACCCCATGCAATGCTTTTGAATAGCCTTCGCGTAACATAACTTATTTTTCCTACATGACAAGGTTATCAAAAAAAATTACGACTCCTAGGTTCAGAGTAAACTAGGCGTCTATTTTTGTCTCTCGGAACCAATCACTGTCAAAACTATGCACCCTAAGACCTTTTGAGTGCTGTTGTGTAATTGCTGAGAAAAGCAAGGTAATGTGAAGCGACTTGTCGTCTTCGCAGTGCGATTCCACCGTCTCCAAGGGACGGGCGCCGTACATAGAAACGGGCGATAACGCGTTCGAGTTTCCAGGTGATAAATTGGAAACATCCCCGCTCGTGTCATTTAATAACAGGGGAACGGCGCGCATAATAAGTCCAGCTGCCCTGGTGCAAGGGCTGCGTTATTAAAAGCATACAATCTTCGGCAGGACACGGCTACTTTCAGCGGTTTCTTTCCCATTGGTTTCTGCCCATTGCTCCTGACAGATATGAATTAGATTGTGCCGTGCAGCCAGCTGATTAATGACATCCCGTATCAGCGTTTAATTATTTGGGAGTGGGGGAAAAAAAGGAGGAGGAAAGGATTTGATCCGTGCACCTGCGATTACAGTGACGCTGTGGGCTGTTTTATTTGCTCCGGTCCCCCCCCCCTCTCTCGGCCCCTCCCTCGGAAGTGGGCCCGCTGACGCGGAAGGCGGTGGCGGCGGTGACTGACGGGCGCGAGCGGGACGGGCTGCTGTCTCCTGCCACCTCGCAGCGCCGGGCGCGGGCCGCGAACGGGACCCCGGAATTAATAATCCGCATGGTTTGGCGCACATCTGCCGCGTGCGCGGGGGGAGAGATTCTATTAGCGAGCCCGCGCGCTCCGATAATTAACCCGGCGCTCCGCGCAGCTGCCCGCCGCGGCTCCACCACGCCGAAATGTGGGTGGCGCCTCCCCGGTAAATCAATCTCGGCTACTTTGCGGCGCCCGCGTCACCGCGCACGTCGCGGCCAATGACTGGCTGGGATTTGCTTCCTTCGCCCCATTCGTGACTTTAATCTACTGTTTGCATCCCCCCATACTCCAATGAACCACAGTCAGTTCCGCAGAGAAGGCTCCAACCAGAACAGTGGTGGCGCATTTTTGGGAAAAATTTGAACTGACCTGAATTTTCCTGAAGAAGCCCATGTGTTTTCACTGACAGCATTTTTATCCTGCTCTCACGAAGAATGCCATTTGTCCCCCTTATGCACCCTCATTTTGGCAGCGCATTGTTGGACTCTCTGCACTTTGTGGATTATTTTCTCTTCATTCTTAACATCTCCCTTTGATACCGGGATGTCTTTCATAGACAGGAGAGGCCTTGCCATTGTAGTGGTTTGGAGCACAGCTCCAAATAATCCAATTGTCCCAAGGGCTCTCTCAATATTTCCTGGCAGCCAGGGCCCTCTCGTCTATAATCCAGGTAATCAGCAGCACTCACTCAGTCCACACCGAGTGAGGGGCCAGGAACAGCCTTGTCATCAATAAACACATTGGCCAGCACCCCAGGATAAGGGAGATCCAGGGAGTTGTGTTACAGATGCATAAAGAGGTGCTGTCTGCAAAATTCCAAAGCAGGTACAGACCAGGAGAATACCTTCAGTCTGTTTGATTTCTACTAAAAAAAAACACCGCCAATAAATCATCAGAGCAGTGCTTTGGCAGAAATGCAACAAATGGATGATATTTTCACATACATCTTATACTTGCTTTACTTCTGCTGCAGTTCACAAGGAACATATATTACTTTTGAATCAATCCCAGCATTAGAATTGCAATTTCAACACTACTATTAGTGTAGCAATTTCAAAACTATTAGTGAGGCATATAAATAATATTACATCTAGGCACATTTAATGCAGTGCGGCCTAGCACTATGTCTTGTGAATTAAGCTTTCAGATCTATAGACGTGATTCTTTCACTGCATTATACACACATTAATAGCACATTACCAATGTTTACAAAATATAATTTCAGCAAATTACTCTATTGCTAAATGCATGGCAATAATTTAACCAGGCAGAGGAGGCCTTTCTTGTTTTGACCGAGTATGTTCTTACCACAGAGTAAAATGGAAATGACAAATCTGTGAGTGGGTGCACATGTGATGTCCGTGTGTGTGTGTGTGTGTGTGTGTGTGTGTGTGTGTGTGTGTGTGTGTGTGTTTGTGTGTGTGTGTGCACGCGTGTGTTTACACCCCATCTGTTCCTCTTCCCTACCGTGGGCCTGCGAATCTGACCTTTCTGCAAGAATTCCTCCACTGCACACATTTCGGCATTATTACAAAAGGGCCTCATTAGACATTTACATTTGGAGGTGGAGGGAAATGAAGACATTTCACAGAGGTCAACCCTGCCCGTTTCTGCCAGTGATGGAAATACAGTTTAAACAGCTGGAGTGCAGTCCCAGGGGGCCACTGAAAGAGCGTGGCTCTCCAACAGCAGAATAAATCCATCAAACATATTTCAGCTGGCCTGACAGCATTAATAGACACTGCTGCTCTTTAATATTTTATGAACTGGCTAGTGGGCTGTCTACAGAGGAGAAGAAAGGGCTAATCAAGGAATAGGGTAATGGTGGAAGTCAGAATTCTGACAACACATTTTTAATCTTGATGGCAGAGCAGAAACATAAAACCATGAAGACACACGAGCACTGGAGCACGACACACACACACACGTGCCTGCAATCATACACACTCACACATGCAATCACATACACACGTGTGCGTGCGAGAACACATACATTCACACACACATATGTGCAAGCATACACATGCAAGCATACACAGATGTACAGTGTACACAGTAGCACACATACACCCACAAAAGTACACACACACAAACATACATTTGTCATGTGTTAATTCAGTGCTTAACTCAATTTCCTGTTGAACACTTAGCATCTCATTGGCAGGAATCAAGGCTAATCATGACAAAGTGAGGTATTAGTGAAAAGAACAGAAAGGAATATCAAGACAAAAAGACTGATAGAGAAAATCCATAAGGAGAATGAGAACATATGTACAAGAAGAGTGCGCAGTGCATTTCTGGCCAAAAGTGAATCGTTTCCATGTCTCTGACAGTGCGGTTTTCAGCAGCAGCAATTATGCTTGAAGAGGGGCGTGGGAGGAACCTGAGACCCACAGTACGGGCTGCGCTCACTGCCAGAACTGCCCGGGCTGAACGAGTGCCCGTTTGTGGAAATTTGTCAAACCTAATATGAGCTCCCATCAATTCAAGTGTTAACACGTGTTCGCAATAACCAGGGCGCGGGCAGCAGGCTCATGTGGAGGCGGCACGTTAACTCACTCTAACTACCACTGCCCCAGTTTCCTGTAAAGACAATGGTCACCAACCACCAGTGCAAAACATTATCTTTTAGGTAACCAAGTCAACAGAAGCAAATTTGGGAAGCATCAGTCATCTTTACATTGATGTACCCTGCAAGGGGCCAGTAGGTCTTGTGGGGAGACTCAAGCAGGATTCAGGAGCACAGGAGCTTTGATTTTGACTTTGAGATGATAGGGGTGTCTTGAGAGGACAGTCTCCTGTCTGGGGAAATGCTCTGGAATTAATTGTGAATATTAAAATCAGTATGATCAAAGGAGTCAGATATGGAAAAAGAGAACCTCCTTGGCCTTCAGAATTCTGAGTCTGGATCAGCCGTGTTAAAACTTACTGGCAGGAGGGACTGGCACAAAACCAAACCATCGATACTTGGATTTCCTCTTTCTTGTAAGAATTATGATCCTATAAATCATTACAAGAACTATGATTTATAGGCATCCTTGCCCAGAGGAATCTCCTCAAATGGATTGTTTTCAGTACAGATAATTTATATTGCTGTAGGGTATTAAAATTACTGAAAGTTCTGACAGAATCATAGAGAACATCTACATAATAATGAAAACAAATGAATGTATGCACTGCACTAGTGATATGATTTGTCTGTTTACCCAGTGTGTTTTCCTATATTCTATAGCTGTTATTTTTCCTTAGGCATTCTGAGGGTAGTGATTAGTGAATTGGTCTTTCAGGGAATGTTTATGTGTACCACAGCGAATAATTTCCCCAATTACCGAGGGCCTGAGGTCGGTGTTCTGACTGAGAGCTATCTGGAGTGACGGCTCACAAACATCTGCTTTAGGTGAAAGGGGTAAACGAAGCTGGAAGCCTGCCTTGATAAATTTAATATCCCGCTTGAGGAAGCTTGACTCCTTGACCAATAAAGCAAAGCACTTGAAAATCTGGCACATAGAGCGCGAGGGGGGCGGATTTATCGAACTCTGTGGCGAAAGCAGGCAGCGCGAAGGCCGAGGGAAGGTAGAGGGGCGAATCCGAGCGAGGCCCACACGCTACAATGAGGCGATTGTTTCCTCCCCGCTCCGGTGACATTCGCCTCCTCCGAACAGCGACGCTGGAAAATGGGAGATCCAGATGCAAGGCCTGGAGTGCAGATGTGAGAAATTTAAGGCCAGGAGGCAGCTAGGCTAGAAACCAGAGCACATATGCACACACATACACACACACATGCATGCAAGCACACACACAGATAAACACATACACACATGCACACGTGTACACACATATGCAAGCAGACACACACATGCACATATGTGCACATATGTGCACATATGCGCACACACACACACACACACACACACACGCTCACACATTTGCACATATGCTTACCCACATTCTTTGTGTCTGTCTCTCTCTGTGTCTCTCAAGCAATCTATGAATTGAGATTCTTGAATCTTGAATTGCGTGAGAGACAGATAGAGAATTCAGAGAGAAACAAACAGAGAATTTAATCTCTGAAATATTGGAGATGTTACTTTTGAAGAATTCAGTTATTAAAAAGCGATAAACTTCATTTCAATAAGTGAGGAGGTGCAGAGACTCATCAACACTAGAGCCTGCCCGACGCCATTTTAATCGTGCACCAGGAGCTCTCCTCTGAGTAATTGTATTTGCATTGTTCTGTTTACTTAACAGTGGATAACCCATTACTGTCTTTCACTTTGCAGAGTAAAAACATGCTCTTGTCTCTTCCCACAACCCGCCTAATGGTTTTAAATGTTTTCAAATATTAATGGGTGTCCTCAGGAAGTTACATACTAAATCCATTATTTTTGAAACAAGTAGAGGCTGGAAAATTGGACTGGCCCCGGCAGACATCCCAGTGGTAATTAAATGACCACACAGCATTATACAGCGCCACTTTAAAAATTGTGGAAAGAGCTGTGAAATTAATGTGACATTCTGAGACACGAAAATCCAATTTGCATCTATCTATGAATCACTTACAAAAAATTACACTGTGAACTAATTTTTCAGGAACATCTAGTATTAAGTTTGATGTTACAGTAAGGAGGAGAATTCCATGTGTAGCACACCATGTAACAGCTTAATTGATTTGACTGGGAAAGTGAACTGGCCTTTGTGCTGTAATGATAATATATGGCACAGCACTCCCCTTCACATTCATTTGAATTCACATCCTATCACATCCAACATCATTTGATTCTTAAAAGTGATTGATCCTTAAAAGCAGAAGGGATAAGTTGTTTTACATGTTTCTGTCTTTTTTAACTGAAAAGTCCTTGGCTAAATTCAGCAGACATGGAGCAAAACATACTTGAATTTACCATTATACAATGCTTTATTAAATAAAAAATAATAATACAACTCACATTAATTATTTAAAGGCCACCATGCAAATTTCTGGTGCTGTGTAGAGTACAGTCAGGAGAAGTCGATCTCCTTCACTAAATTTAACACTGAATATTAACTCGTGACCGAAAGGTTGCCGGTTCGATTCCCCGCTGGGGCACTGCTGTTGTACCCTTGGGCAAGGTACTTAACCCACAATTGCCTCAGTAAATATCCAGCTGTATAAATGGATAACATTGTAAAAAAAAAAAAACGTATAACCTATGTAAGTCGCTCTGGATAAGAGCGTCTGCTAAATGCCAATAATGATGAATGAATAATAATTTGAGTTTTATTTTTCTATATTTTTGGGTGTCTCTGTGATAATTGGCACTGAATACGTTACAAAGCACCTTTTTAGGAACCTTGTTAGTTCACAGGCATTTAGTATCACTATCTGATGCCCTCCCTATCCTTTAGAGTCTTAGACAGTGTGACCATTTATCCTTTAAAATCAGACGTCACGAATGCCCGATTTCTCAGCTGCATCTCTTTTTCTGGTCTTACGACTATCATAAGACTATCATAAGAATGTCATCAAGTCTTCTTTCATCTGTAAAAAGTGTGTTTCTCCTCCCTGGTAGGTCACATCCAGGCACTCCTTTAATTTATTCGGTATTCATTATATTCCACCCGCTATGGGAGCATGGTGAGGGTTGTTTCCTGTGGCTTTTTTTAAATTAAATTCATACACTTCTCAGAAGGGGTTTATGATGATTTTTTTCCCCGCTTATAACTTATTTTGGTCATTCAGGATAAATAGCTTGTGTTTGTCAATAGTTTTACTTCCTTATTACTGCAAACGGTCAGCTTGAAAGATATGTGGAGGGAGATCAGCCAATCAAGACGCAGATTTTATTCTTCCTCGACCAACTGGCAGCAGATTTCATTGTGTGCTCCAATCGTCTTGCTGGAGAGTCAACATTTGACTGAACTTTAGCTTCTCGACCAAGCAAAAAAAGATTTTACAAAAGTACATTGTGTCTGGATACATTTTGAAAAGCATCAAGGCCAGGCACTGTAACAAGGCCATTAAGATGCCATACAGTCCCTTGGAAAAACATAATCATTTCCACACTTTGTGGAAGCGATGATGTCCTTCTCAACAAATACAACTCCTTCTGCCCACCAAACATGCTATTGTGTGTCCAGCAGGAACACTTTTGGTTTGTCATGAACAAAGCAAAGAGACCCGATTTCACCAAATAACATCCCAGCAATGTGAACACATTTTGATATTCTACCAGGAAGACTTACTTTTTTCCCCACACACACAAAAAGTAAACCATTATGACTGCTTTCAGAGAGAGACTTTGTCTCATAGCCCGCCCTCTCTCAGAGGGAAACACTGTCTCTACCAAACAGCTTTTCCCTTATCTGCTACCCTTCACTGCTTCTCATTGTAATTTTCAGTGTGTCACTCAAAGAATCTCTACTGGCAATGCGGAAATCCTGAAAAAAAAAGCAATGCATGTTTTGTGCATGCCTTCTATACAAGGAGACGCATGTGATGCTAGCATGTCCCAGGTTTATGTCCTTGTCCATTCTAATATCCATCTGAGAGAGTGACAAAGGGGAGCCATCAGACAAGTCCAGGCCTGCTTTTTTACATTCATAGCTGCCTCCTCTGGGCTGCTGCCACATTACTCCTCTCCCTGTCCTGAAAGCCAATGACTATTGATCGGGAGACGTTCCTCGCGACGGGTGCGCCTTCTCGCAATTGGCTGGTGGCGGCTGTCTATCTTGGGGGGAGGGGAGGCGGCAGCTGTCAGCTGGTGTCTCAGAGGGCAGGGCTCACAACAGCCCATCTGGGTCAACAGGGCTTTGACCCACCCTGATCCCTCTAGGGACCAATAACCTGTCACTTGATTTAGTGTAGGAGGTTATGTGCTACTTATGATTAATAAGAGGGACAGAAGACTGGATCCCCTTTAATGACTTTAAAGCTAATTACCCGGCACACATCTCAGTCTTATTCTGAACAGGAACAGAACAGACATGTGTGTGTGTTTGAATGGAAATAGCGGGGGCAGAGAAGTGGTTTGCTCTTTGGCTTACTGGACATACATTGTAATGATAAAGATTTAGGATGATTAATGATTGGTAAAACAGGGTGATTTATAATCATGTGTGTGATCTGAATTTCCTTTCCAAATTTCCTTTCCTTTCCAAATTGCCTTACAATGTCCTCTTCAGGCTTCTGGCTACAGCGACTGTCACTAAGCGTTGATCGTTTAAAATCTGTTCTCCTTGGCACGAATGATACTGTTTACAGGAATTTTTGCACAACCAGACAACGCTCAACAATTCAGATGTGAAGGATGACATAAAATTCATCCAATTCATAACTGAGAAAATGGGCATTGTTAACTATTATAGCCAGTTCTGCTGAAAGTATTTTATAAACAAGTAGAAAACACATTAACAGGAGCTGATTAGTTTCGTGCTCATGATTTCTAAGTGAAAATTGAATACACCACAAGGGAAATATAGTGTGCATATAATATGCCTCACGTATTAGAAAAAGGAAGATTAAACTTGCTACCAACATTTTACATCTGGCCCATGAATCACAGGCAAAAGAGTTCTTCTAACAACAGTGTGAAATTGTTGCAGAGAAAATGACGGGTGGGTCATATTTCTCCTCATTGAGCAAGTTATGAGGAAAGATGACCATCTTGTTCATAAGTAATCAAAAGTTAGGGCCAAATGTTCCTGGAACTTGAAATTTGTTGAGAAGAGAGTAAAGTTTTTGTATATATAAGTATATATATGTAAAGTACATATTTGGCATGTTGATTAAATGTTTTACTGTCAATATGACAAACTAAGTTCTACATGTCCTCATAACTCAGATGTACTGATGGAGATGGGTGTTATGCTCTTGATAAGCAGGGCATGTTGGTTCTTTTGTGGGTTTGATTTTGACATGTCTTGATGTTCAGCAGGGTAAATAGCCTCAAGAACAGAGCCCAGTCACCTCTCTGACCAATGAGGTTTTGCAGCGCCTTTGTGAGAGTAAGTCACTCGAGCAAATTCAGTCACGAATTATCATGACAAACTGACAGCAAAATGGCAGCACAATTAAAATAATAACAAGAATTAAAATTAAATCGATTCAACATCCAAAATCTGTATACTTTATGTGTCTAAATACACACAGGCATGCACAGAGTGATGACTTCCTTTTGATTCTCAGTGTGCAGCGCTCATTTGCATAGCAGAATGCCTTATCTGGGCAAACTTACACTGCTCACACATATTACCGTGCATGTTAGAGAGTCGCAGCTGGAGGCGTGGAGGAGCCGTGTTTGCAAGGACAAGGAGCCACAGGAGGTGCACTGAATGGAGGTTTCCAACTGGGATGATGCATTCTGCGTAATTGTTTTTAATATTTACATTTTGCCTCAATTTGTGTTGTGTTCTTATGCAGCTTTTTATGCTCCACATTAATTTTAAGTTCGAGGGAGAGGGGTTGGGATGGTGTGCAAACCAACACATAAATCACTGTAAAATTTGTATGCATGCATGCATGCATGTATGTATGTAAGTATGTATGTAAGTATGTATGTATGTATCTATCTATCTATGTATCTATCTATCTGACAGTTGTCTGTCTTGCACTTGTGGATGTCTAAAAGCACATATGATTTCATTTTGCATCATACAGCGCACAATGAGCAAAGAGTGGACATAGCCTTGAAGTCAGTCATGCAAATGGAACACTGTAACAGTCCCCTTGTCTTTCTGCTTCTCGAGAACCAGTGAACATTTCCCTTCTCCGTGCTCTCCTCTGCTGGGCTTCAGAGACCTCTAACGATCGGCTGTCTCCTCAGGTTAATCATGGTGTTTTGCCGCTGTCCGCCACACTGCTGAGCCGAGAGTTTGCGCTCGACCTTTTTCAGTCTTTCCTCTCTTTGCTCTGACTCTTCCTTACTGAAATGATCAGACTGCATTGTTTTTTGCGTTTTTTTTTTTTTTTTTGAATGTTTCAACATTCAAAAAGATCCCTATTTGATGTGACTGTCTGAGGACCAAATCTTCAACAAGACACTGACTGATGAGAAGGGTGAAAACACCCTTTCATGCCTGGTTTTCCTTCTAATACTGCCCTTTCATGTGTGTGTTAGATTGTGACATTACCAGCATATTATGTGTAAATACAGATACATATATATTTACTGTTATGAATGTATGAAAAGGATTCTGTGGATGTGTCTTTGCATCCTTGTTTCTGGACACCATTAAATCATTCTCTGCAGCCACCAGAGAAATCAGAGCTTTCAAAATCCAAATGCACATAAGAGCAATGCAAATTAAAAATACACAATACTTGTAATTTTATTGTATCATATTAATTTTCTTTAGTTAGCCAGCACCTTTTAAAGTGCACACTCCGTACTTTCAGCTGCATTGCTGTTTGGAGTCCCTAATGGTCTCAGCCTACAGAGCAAAGAATTATGTTAGGTCAGCGCAAAAATTCTTCCCCAATGCATGTGTGAATTAAAACTGCAGAAATGGGCAGTGGTGGGTACATCAAGCCTCTGTTCCTTGTTTATTACATACAGTATGTGAACACTGTTTTGAATGGAATATGCTGAACAACCAATCCTCATTTTAAGTCAAATGTGTATACAAGTTCACACACAATCCTTGCAATCAAACTCCTCCTGTTGGTCAAGCGGAAGTACATTTAGCTTTGTAGATTTTACCTCCATCTTCACCACGCATATAACACTGCATTATCTCACTCTTGGATTTTATCTTGTAAAAAAATGTCCCTGAGTAATAATCTTGTGCCCTATTCAACCTCCAAAAAAGGAGATTTTTTGTCACTCAATCTAAAGGCATCAGTTTTGCTTGTAACCGTGCAATAAACTGCACAAAATGAATAAATACATTAGCAATGCAAACAGTAGAATGTGGTACAATATAAGCAGTACATCAGCATAAATGATTACAATCTGTATTATTTTATATGATCTTTTTTATTTTGCTTGGTATTGTTTAAAACACATCACACTCCTATTCTTTAGCTTATTGCAATTGAATTTTAATTCATGGAAAAAAATAAATCACGTAGTTGTGAAAAAAATACAGGTAGAATGGTAGGCTTGCAAGTGGGTTGAATTGGTATAATTAGTAGAGTTTAAAATGCAGATTTAAATGTGCTTATTAATTCTATTCTGCACATTTCAAATGACTGACTGCACTTAATTAAATCAGATTGATTAGACCTTTTCCAGACATCCCCCACAACCACATAATTATGACAAATAGAGCACTTGATACGAAATCTACATCTGAAGAGTTTTCTCTCCGTCACCAGCTTTAAAGGTGCAGTGCATGTCTCGTTTCATATCGGTATAATGTTGTAGGAGAATGGAATAATGTAAAATAGAGACCCGCGGTTTCCCCCGAATGAATAGCAGCAGCGGCAGAATAAACGATTGCATTGCTTTCAAAGGGAAAGGTCATGCATTCAGAACATTTATAGAAATCCATCATTATACAGTAAATACTCCTCCAACCAATTCACTCTTGGTTTTCAGTGCGCTGGGGAAACAATAAAGGGAAGTGCACTGAAGACGCAATGGAAGGCATTCTCACTCACAGTGGGAACATCAGCTATAGAATATGAGAGCCGGTTCAGCCTGGCATTGTGTTCATGCTAAGCTGTATCACAGTGCACAACAGCAGATATTCAATATCATCAATCCATAATAATAAACATGCCCTTCCCATAGTGTCCCAGGTATTTACTAACATGTCCCTGTAATCGGAATGGTGTAAGTACAAATTTCACACACACACACACACACACACACACACACACACACACACACACACACACACACACACACACACACACACACACACACACACACACAATTTAATTATCCAATGCTCGATGCCAGCTGAAACCTGTGTGGCAACATTCAAATTCAAGCTCAGTCTGAAGTGATGATCTCATGTAAAACTTTTAAAAATTATATAAAGTAGTCGGTATAATATTAAGATAACCAAGATAATTGTAACCAGCTGCTGGAATAACATCTGAGCAAGTAATGATCCAATGTGTGATAATATCTGCAATATAATATATGATCCAATTTATATTCAGCCACCTGTACAAGAAATGCATCCATGATTATGAAGATACTCTTAAATACCTTGCTATTAAAAGTGGATTTGACATTTTAGAGAATCTTAAATTCCCAGACAGGACGTACATCACATCTGTACAACTTGCCCAATACAGATAATGTCGCCCCCAAACCTGATCCCTTTCAGACAAAACGGATTATGTTGTACTAAGCAATTGATTCCTTGCCAGTGTCAATAAAGTCCATTGACATCACTCTACATTTATTAAGCCTTGATAAGCAGTAAACATCCTCAGAGATGATAAAATGTTGCAATTTTTTGTGTTCTGTCTTTCCTTAAGGCAGGTGTGCGATTCAACATTCCGTTCACAGACGTGAACTTTTCACGAGGGTTCCATGACAGAAACGTTCTTTGGAATACCGAGAAGGTTAATACTAATGTTCCACTGCAAGAGATCTGACAGCAGAGAAAAAATACACCAATTGAATAAAAACTGCAGGACGGAATCATCGGTTTAAATGGTTGTTTTTGTGGCAGTGTTTCACCGGCTTTGATTAAGCATCTTTTTTCTTTTTTTTGTGGAGAGAAATTATCCCTCTGGGGTGGTCCTCATGCTGTGAATATTATTCATTATGACCAGTTTGTGTCTGCGCTCTGTCTTCATCTAGCAATTTTGGTGGAATTTTGATGTGCACTAATCAATCAATCAAGTCTCATTCTAATGTGCCAGCCTTCAAAATGCAGTTGTCACAGAGCACTTCAGATAAACAGCATACAGGAACTACAGAAATAAAGGGTGATACAAGGTTACAAATCAGACAAAACAATGTTATCAGGCTGAGAGGGAGATGTAATGTTGAAATTGTAACATTTTCATCGAAACAAATATGACAAAAAAACAAAGATGGGTAAGCAATATGAAGCAATCATCCTCAGACACAAGCTAAATAAAAATCATATCAATGTTATGCTGCTACATACGTGATTGTAATGCAGACAGGCCAATTAAGTCCAGGTAGCAGTTCCCTTTAAGGAAGAGACCTCAGATGTCCCCTGTGGGAAAGCATTAGGCAACGGCGGTCAGGTGGGACTCTGGAGGAGGTAACCAAGGGGGATGGAGTAGCAGGGGGGACCAGACCCAGCAGGGGGGCTGACTGCTCTTTACAGCTCAACCACAGGGGAAAAAAAAGTATTCAACAAAGGTTAAGGAATATGACATTCCCAAATGGATGAGCCACCGCTCAACCCTGTGCCTTCCTCAGGTTTGGTGTAATCCTTCCGTTGATTAGGTGATCACTTATAAGCCTCCATTCAGTGCTCCTCCCATGACTTCCTGTCACATCCAGCTACACTGTGGCTCTGTGATATGCTCAGTAATATATTTAAGTGGTCTACATTCACCTGAACAAGTGCGGCTGCTCAGCAAATTAATAATGCATACTGAACATAAAAAGAAACATATTATGCTATGTATGGATGCATTTTCCTGCCTTTTACTACTTACAAATGCAAAGTAGTGAAGGTGTTTATGAACAAAATGCTAATGTGTGGGTAGAACACAAACCTATTAGTGAGAATTTACTCTTACATTAAATGATAACACAATAGATTATTAATCTTACAGGAAAATTCAGTTTAATGATTTTATTACTAAAAACTGTGCGTATATCCTTGGAGCTCCACTGATGATTTGTAACGTCTGCATAGTTAAGCACTAAATTTAAGTTTGTGATTAAGTCTGTGTCTAGGTGAGAAACATATGCTCACAGAGAGAAACATCTCAAACCTATTATTCCGAGAAAGTAAGGCACTTACAACAAAATACATCGAGTCAAAGACATATGGCTAAAACCATGCAGTTAGATCGTTAAGTTTTACAGAGTGTTTTAATGGCCTAGGCCTAGTCACTTGCCTGGCATACTGTATTTCTTCAAAGAAACATTCTGATGTATGTATGGATTTTTAAAAAATGTTTTCTGCATGTGCTGTTGTAGTGAACTGACAGGAGTGAGATCCTCCTCCAGCTCATAAGCATCACAAAAGCCAAAGCGGAATGTGTTTGCGGTAATAATGAAATCACATCAAGGTCACACTTTCCTGAGCTCGCCGTGCTCAGAACAAGCAGGAGTAACGCAAACCGCAGCTCCAGAGCCCCCCACGCCCCCCGCGTCCGCAGCGTTCACGCCTTGCAGCGCCCGGTCGTCACCGCCGCTCAAACTGCCGTCACCCCCTTCCCTCTCCCGGCTCTCCATTTTTCACTTTCTCGCTCTTCCTGAATTGATTTGACAATTATTGTGTGATCCTCCGCACAAATTACTCTTTAAAAGTGGCACGGGCACTTGGCAGTGATATTCACTTAATTACTAAGTGGATTATTACCATAAAGCACTTTCCACCCTTTTCATTAAATTATGTTTCTTGACTTCTGCTGACATTTTCTTTCACACATTGGTGCACTTTTCAGAAGACTAAACCCTGTGTTTGACAGCCACGGCCCCCTTTTAACATCAATAATCAAGCTACCCATCTAGGTCTTAATTAAACAGGAATCAGTCATTAAATCAATCTGTCCTTATATCTCAGGAAAGCGTCCTCCTGGATTGTGTCATGTGCTGTTTACAAGCCATCAAGAAAGCAGGATCACGCAATTAATTCTCCTTTGCTTGCTGCATAAAAGCACTGGATGTCGGACAGGTAGATGGGGCATCACGCCGAACAAATAACATTTGATGTGCCATTTTTATGTGCTTATTTATTTATTTTTGATCTTCTCTGATTAATATACGTTTTCATATTTTTTAAATGCTGGATGTTTTGTTTGATTTCTTATCTCTAAAGATTTCAACATTTCAGATTCTCACAAATGACTATGACAGGACAGTTCACTCTTGTTGTATGCTTGGACAGCTATTAGCTTAACGCGCATTTCATATCCTATTCATTTTCTTAGTCGGTGGTACTTCTCCCATGGCGACTAAGAGGTCTGCCACTGTCAAGGTTGCATGGAATCAAACAGCAGAATGTCATTTTTCTGCCAGACTGCCCATGAATGGTTTTCTGTTGACAGATGCACATTGAATGCGGTGACACACCTGAATTACACACAAAAATAAGCCTGTGTCAAGTCTATCTGGTGTTTCCTGCGGTCGGCACCGCTGCCTTTTGTACCAGCCAATTACTGTCTGGTGCCTTATGCCCCATGTTGAGTGAAAACCTTTATACCTCGACTTTACTGTGTCCCACAAGACGAGAGACAAGACTGAGACCTCGGGGTTTTTCACTTACAATGGTTTTACCTTGGGAGATCTTGAGAAACCAGATACGAGGAAATCCAAACAGACAGTAGCCATCCATCATTTTCCCCAATGTTCCATCGTTTGATTGATCACATGCACGTACACAGTGGTGAATTCAGCTGAATGTTTATTCAGTGAACTCTGACCAACTAGATATTCCTCATAAGTAACTAACAAATATTTATCATGACAACAATAGGTATAAATTATAATGTATTTAAAAAAATAACCAAGCATAATAATTTATTTTTTATGATCACGTTTGAAACAACAAATGTAGCAACCAACAGAGATAGACTTTTGAGAGCATTCATCAGTCTGCCATATACTTTCAATCACACTCTCCTTCCAGCTCTCAGTAACAGCCAATGTAATGCAGCAGCAATATAATTTTGCTCATATCTATGCGGACATGGTAACTTCGAAAACCATTTCCACCTGCATGTTGGAAAAATTCTCCAGTCTTCAACCTGCATTTCTCATGCTTTTCACTAGTTATTGTTGATGGAGCCGGTGAGAGACGTTGGCTTGACACGAAACCTGTTTTCACCTTCAGACAGCATAGTAACTGAGAGAGACAGAATAACAAATGAAGGTCTGGGATGGAACGGGCGAAAGGCTCGGCTGGCCCAGGAGAGTCTGGATTTCTAAAGGTTAAGCAGTGATCCATGACAAAAGAGCTCTTTTCCAAGTAGTTAAAGCCTGACAGCAGTTAATGGGGAGTCAAGGACTAAGGAAGCGCCGCCATAAAGGGAATCCATTTTTGAGCAGATGTTTTGGGCATGAAATTCTGCTTTATTGTTATTGAGTGTTTTTGAAAACCAAGCGCTGAGCACCTGACCAATTAGCGGAATGAAACCACAGGCTTTAGCTAAACGCTGTGAATTCACTGTGCAAATACTGCACACTAAATATGTGTCATATTGATAATTTTACTTAGAACATAAACATTGTATGATGCACGTTCATTACCCCATTGATTTAAATGTTCAAGAAAAATGCAACTGCCTGCAGTGCTTGACATGATTTTTTAATGCTTCATTTAAAACCATTGGTTGGGTGAAATGCTTGTCCATCTACTTTCAAATCTAAGCTAAACTAGGTCTTTAAAAGATCCTGTGCTATACTGGGGTTTTTTCCATTTTGGAAAATTTGCTGCAACAGTATGACTCACGCTGTTTTATCTCTTAGTCGCAGAGGAAAGGCATGAAAAAACAGGTTTGGAATATCCCAAGATATGTGTACAGTCTGGAAAAGAAGGCTTGAGGGGGCGGCCTTAATTAATATTCAGCTTAGGCATTGATGGAAGGCTTGTAGATAGCTTAAACTTAGTCTGCCCGGCAGACAGAAACTTAATATAGGATGTTTACTTCCCAGTCTAGAAAGGGTCACCCTATTAAAGTTTGGCCAGTAATGTCATAAATTCTGCAGTTCAGCTTACTAGATCTGAAGAGGGTGCTAACAAGCCATCCCATCAGTTATCCATCGGACGGCTGGCTTGGCTGATGCATGCCAGGAAGGTCCGCTCAAATCAAAGGGAATGGATTATTTGACTTCTGTTTTAGGCAAACAAGCATGATTCATTTGCTCAGTTTCTTTCATCCCCACTTGACTTCAAACTTGGCACTCCCCAAACATACCAACGCACCTCCTACTTGCCTGGTTCCACCTTCCGTAGTATAAACATAGAATTTATATATAGAAACCATATGTGTGGTAGAATATGGTAGAATTTTTGGAGGCTTTCTTTGTTACTATTATGTAGGGCTTGACTATTGTTATATTTGTACGCTAACCTCTTTCTTCAGCTCAATAAAGGCTTATAATGTTATACTAGCAATAATATTGTTGAATTTTTATGACCAAGGTTTTAGAAAGAGGTGGCACAAATGTTTTTTTTAATAGTACTGTCCATGAGTTAGATTTAGTTAATTATGCATAGATTTGTTTGCAAATATTGTAAGTGCATTTAAAAGGTCAGTCACAGAATGGCAAAAAATGATTGACAGGGTTGCTGGTTCAGTTCCCAGGTGGGGCATTGCTGTTTCACCCTCAGGCAAGATACATAAGTATCATTGCCCCATTAAATATCCAGCTGTATAAATGGATCATATGTAAAAAAAAAAAAATGTATAAGCTATGCGAGTTGCATTGGACAAAAGCAACTGTTAAGCAACCACAATGTAATGATACCTTCTAACAGTAAGCATTTGTAACTGAGAAAGTACATTGACTCTAATGAGCTGAATATCCATAAGTGATATGGTAACTACCTAGTGAACTGAAGCACATGTTGTGAAAATGCATTCATTACCAGTACAATTAAAGATGCTGACCTCAAGGATATCTTTCTTGCATTTGGTCTTAACTAGCATAGATAACTGTCTATTTTTGGGAGCTATGTGCGGTATGTCCATCTAGCAACATACAGCTGTCTCAGTATGAAAGTAAACCAAACATCCTGTCACACTATTCTCTGCCTAAGAACCAGCCGATTTGTTCAAGCAAGCCGTAGACGTGGGTATCAGGCTGAAGAATCTTAGGCATTTCACCCTTATTTCAAGGTTCTCATGAAAGTTAATTATTTGACTTCATTCATTTATTCATTTTTTTCCTGTTGTGTTTAATTATTTTGAAATTCTCTAGTTTTTTCAGTTAACTGTTTTCTTTCATTCGAGATAAGCTGGGTGAAGATCACCAAGGTAATTGAATTTAGGGCCTTTATTCTAAATTGGAAATAAAAGTTTGCTTTTCTCCTGGGAGCAATATTAGCTGTTACTATAGCTACCCAGGCTGGTGACGTTCAATAAAAGGAAAAGTCGTTTGCATGCACAGCTTCAATGGCAGTCTGAAACATGTCCATAACTCCTTTACTGAAAATTGCTCAGTTGACTCTTGACTGCAGTGTTAATATCTGGAACAGTAGTTTAATGAATCCTGAAGAAATGCTGTCACTGTATATCAGCTGGCTCGTAAGCAGTTATATTCATGTGTAACCTCCTCTGTGTGAAAGAAGGCTGGAAGGGATGGAGTGTTACCGTGGTGACCTTTGCATGGTGCCACTTTTAGCAGAGTGACCTGACTGTACTCATTAAAACTAATGTGACGGATCATTCCCCCCTAATTGTTTTCCCTGACAAATTAGTCCTAAGACTGAGCGCCTCTGTTGGGCCTGCTGCAGAGTCACAGCTAATGAGAACCTCTGCTGTGTGTGTGTGTGTGTGTGTGTGTGTGTGTGTGTGTGTGTGTGAGAGAGTGTGAGAGAGAGTGTCTATATGTGTGTGTATGTGCACACGAGTGTGTGTGAGGAAAAACCCCTGTACACCTTCAACAAAATAGACTTTTTTATTGCAACTGTAAATTCATTCAGGACATTTAATACTGTGAGATTACAGGAATCCAGTTCTTGTCTCCCTCTGTCTTTTTGCAGACCTACATTGTCAGTTTTTCTACTCCACACACAGGATGATTCATTTGACATATAGGAAGAATTACGTGCAGCGACGATGATGATCGCAGTGACAAATGAATCAACTCGAGGCACGAGCGCCGGCCCCTGAATTCTTTTGCAGGATCCCACTGGCAGCGGGCCGGATGATTGGCGCGCCTCATCTCCAAATCAAATCGGGCCCGGCATCCGAGCAAAGAGGGTGCTCTCAAGAGGAAGAGTCCGCCGCCGCCGCCGCCACGACAGCAGCGCCGTCGCTCTCAAGGTTGCGGCATCATTGGTATTCAAGTGAAGTGGTGTCGCCGCACATGCTTCTAATCCCCGCAACACATGGTAATTTTCCCCCCGTTCATTCTCCGCCTGCCTCCACCTGCTGCATGGTCCAGCGGAGAGCTGCAAATCCTATCAGGGGAGCGCGGCGCTGTCTGCCTGGCTCCAGTCCATCACGGGTGCAGTCAGGCTACACCGGAGCCGCGGAGCCGCGTTGGGGCAGGAGCCCAGCTGCGGACCCCGCCGCCGCGTTACCGGATGACGGATGGCTTCATATCAGGTGTTTAAACTGAGGAGCCTCCCCCACTCCCCCACCCTGTCTGGTAAATGCTTTGGGAAGTCCTGGCTCGCCAGATGAGAAGTGAGAAGTGACAGTGCCAATCAGCCTGACCTCTGCAGCAATTCCCCCACCCCCTCTTTTTTTCCTACACGCCCCCCATTCTTGTGTTTCCCACTTACCATACTGAGTCCAATACCTAAGAAATACAAGAGTTCATTGCGTACACTGTGTAGGTAATGGGTTTCAAAGCACAGTAACTTAAACATCAACCAAGTGATTGTTTTACAGTTTGGTTTTTCTGGACAGAAAAAAACATCTACATAGCAGCTGACATTTTTATAATGCTTTTAAAGATATTCTCACCGGCTATTGTACATTAGTAAAATGTAGTGACACAGAATGTGGACAGGCATTCCCAGCCTAATGGAAATCCTGTTTAAAACAATGCATCTGTACAATGTTTATGAAGGATGCTCACATGAATTGTTTTATTATACAATTTTGTAGTGTTTTAGAAAGAGGGCAATAAAAAGAGACTGCAAGCAAGTCAAAAATCTTAAAAAGCAAAGGAGTTTGTTTGTTTTGTTTTTGATTTGTGTCTTGCTATTTTCAGTGTTCTGTTATTTATGAATGTCACACAATGTAAAAATGCACAAATACTTGATATTTGTCTTAATGTGTGTATATGTGTGTTTGTGTGTTGGAGGGGGGTGAATATTTGCCATAACACTATATTTGTCTAGCCTTTTATTTTTCATGAACATAAACATCCACTGCTTTTAAAACTGCAATTGTCAGAAAATAGGATTCAATTCACAACATTCCAGCTTGGGGTTTCAAAGAGAGAGCTGTGTCATACGCTGGCTGTATTTTGGATGGTTAGGACATGGATACCTATCATGTATCTATTCGGTTTGGATTGTTTTGAATGATTCATTTATTGATTTCAATTTGCCGTGTGATGTATACATTCATCTTTCCACAAAATGTATTCTTTTTGGGAAGTTAGCCATCCTTTTCCCAGAGGCATGACTGACATTTTGTCTTCCACCTCGGGAGAATTCATCTGTAATTTTGTACGGATTATGGGTATTGTAGTTGCATTAAGAGATATTGCTGTATCGGTCTAATATCGTTTCACGGAATCGTTGGGGTCAGGATTAAGGTTGGGATGTCTTATTCTGGGTCTGCGAGTGGAGTCTCAGCAAAGGTCTTTTGAAGTACAACGTTCAAATATCAGAGGGTTTCAGTTAATGGCTTTTGAGCAAGTAGTGTGTGTGACAGGCAGCTGTATAGAGCGCAGAAACACCAGAAGTGAATGTATAAAATGTCAAAAAAAATACATTACAGGCTCTGTAATATTTTATTAGTGCCATTCAAAACCTAAGCTGTGCACGCAGCTTGCTATGTAGCCCACTCTACACGAAGTATCCCATCAAACTTAAACTCCATCACCACCAGCAGTGGCTCCATTAATGGCTGAGAATGAGACTTTCAATCAGCGGCAAACAGTCACATGGTTGACATTTACCCCCGGAAACAGGGAGACTTTTGATCTAACCACTGCATGCCTTTTATGCCTTAGCTGGCATACAATCCTCAAGTTATGGTCATCGTGCAATTCAGCCGTTATTGAATGCTGCTTGTTATAACACTATTGAGACCATACAGTAAGTACAGGAAGACGTGGCTAAGTTTAAGGTTCGGAGTTGCCAGGCATGGCCCATTAACTACCTGCTATTGTACAACTCTTTTCGACTCCCACATCATCACCATATCAAATCTTGAGAATTCTTTTCTCATTCACCAAACAAATGTGATACTAGTAAATAATTAAATTACAATTATAGAATCGACATCAACTATTTGGTTATTCAATTATAATATTATTGATATCTGCTGTAACTGTCCCCTTCAATGTCAGTGCTACCATTGTTGAGATGCTTCACATTGCTTGTGACACAAATATTTTATTTTTGCCTAATTATGTCAAGGTGTGATTCACAGTGTTAGCCACATTTTTTTCCCATTTATGTTTCACTCAGACAGCCCTTTCAAACTACTGCAAAAAGACAGCAAACAGCTCACACATATTTGTCACTAAGTAGTGCTAATCTACAAGCAGGCGTAGATTGGATCATTTTACACTTTGGGACTTCCTGACATATAAAGCCTTTTCCACGTCCTCTTGCTTTGTACCTAAATGAAACAGGCCCCAAGTGGAAAAAAATGCTGCCTTCAGCTCAATGCGAAAACAATCAATAAATCAATGCTACTAGACGGACAGTCCTTCAACAGCTGAACTGGGAAGAATCTTAAAATGGCTAATAAGTAAACACATACCACATGGGGAATTTCACCAAAAACAGGAAACTAAATTAAAAATGCACATGTTGTTTCATACCTTAAGAGCAGTTAGCGCAATTGCTTTCATGTGATAAATACAACACTTTGTTCAAGACCCATCTGAGCTTCGTTCATTACACAGGAATCTCCCTCTTTAGTGCAATATTGTGGTGAATGGAGGTTTTGAGCTATCTTGGCTTTCATCCTCATTTCTCTCTCCAGCAGTGGTTTTAATATTTGGAGCCAATACAAAAGCATTTCGCTTGGCAATCTGTAATTATGCATTACAATGTCTTCTGCTAAATAAAAAGCTGCATTTGGATCCCTGTATTGTCTCATTACATCCCTGCGCATAACCACAGCTCTAGATACAGCACAAATCATACATATTTTCTTGTAAACATTTCAGAAGCAGTACTTATTTACTATCGTTTCAAAAAGATATTCATTACGCATTTGAATGAACACAACACATGAATCCCAGCACAGCAGATTAGAAGAATGAATTTTGGACCCTTTTTCTCTACTGTAATGTCTACAGTGAGGTGTGAACAAAAAATGACTTGTATTAGAGATCATAAACTCTGTAGTATCATGCTCATGCACTGTTTATATCTTATATAGTAGATATGAATTTCCAAAACATATGCAAAACATTGCTGTTGATGAGGGTATAGGGGCAATGGAGTCTGATGAATGGATTACACTAAGCGATGGACCAAGGTTGTTGACACCCTATTTTAACATCATAAACAGGGCAAACAGTGGAAATGTGGTAGAGGAGGGATCCCGTGAACAGCTGACGTGAAAAGGGAGCAGTAACTGGGATTTTTATACTTAGGGACAGTTTGTTAATTGTGTAGGGATTATCTGAAAATTCCCCCAAATCTTCTTTTGGAACTTCACTAAGTCAATAAAATCTACCTCTTCTTAGGGAAAAGTTATGGTTGGGTATGGGAGGATCACGTAACAGGAAATCATGTCACCCAAAGTTCATTGCAAGAATGATGAAAGTTGAGCTACCTGGGCATAATCAGAGAAAGAGAGGCATGATGGGATTGAATCGTGTGAGTAAATAGCGCCATACGGTTCCAGTTCTGCCTGTACAGCATAGTGCTCAGTAAAGCGGCTACACCAACTGTCCCCTGAATTCCTTTGTGATATTTTTATGATTTCAGTGTTACGTTTCCTCGCACTCAGTCTCTCTTGTAATGTGACTTGTGAATAACATGCTGATGGAAAAGGAGGTCTGGAGAAAACAAGCAAAATATCCCACAGGTTTCACAGGCGGTGGTGTGCTAAGTGGGTGGTTAATTACTGTGAGGACTGCATCACTCTGTATCACCTGATTAACATTTAAAGTTTTTCCTTAAAAGGAAGGGAGTGATTATCATGCTTGATATAGCTTCCGTGTCCTGCGCTGTACATCAAAAATATGCCAGGCCTAAGATTTATAGATGATAAACATGTCGGACATTTAGTTACAGTATAACATCTGTGGATGTTTTAATATTCATTTAGTTATAAATACATTTTTAATGATTAATGTGTTGTTTATGTGATGTGTTTGTGCTTCCTGTTGTGCCAGGGTTTTGTATGTTTTCTGTAATGAAAATGTTTTCCATCTACCCGCAGTGGATTCTTTTGCCTTTAAATAAAATATTTCACCAGGAGTGTCATTGTTTTTGTCTCTTCTCGTCTTTCATTTCAGCAAGGTCTCAACTCAAATAGCTGTATAAGAAATGAAACATTTACAACTGCGCAAACATCTTACTCAGAGTCAAAGACAAAGAGCATTGTAGCTGTACTGAATCTCGGCATTAGCATAACTTCACAAAGCCAAAAACAAACACATATCTCAGTTTTAACCAGAGTAATCCCTCAATCCTGGATGAATAATGTTTGTACTCTGAGTGTGTGTATCTGGCCTTTTAGTTTGCATGCTTCATAGACATCATGCTTCACAGAGTGTGTGGAAAACACATTTGGGTGAATGCAGTTCCAGTTGTTAAAACATACGGGTCCTGGCAAATTAATACATAACGGCTTTTATTTCAGGCCCTTTGATTTAAAAGAGCTCTCTCTGACTGACAGGCAAGGCAGTGTTACACTTGATGTGTGTTGTCAATCAACTTTATTGCCATGGGGAGTGGGGGGAGTGAGAGGTGGTGAGATATGTTTTTCACATGTGTGTACTTCAAAGGGGTTTACGGACTCCAACACCCAGAGGATTCTAAAAGACCCCAGGCCTCTGTGCTGTAGCAAGACTGCGCTGTGCTATACTGAGACTTGTATACCTGCCACTTTGGGGCAGAACTTCCTACAGTGAATCCATCGAGAATTCTGCATATATTTTCTCTCTTTCTCTCTGTATTTTTGCGGCACAAAGAGGAAAAAAATCACGAGAGGTGAGCACAAAGGGCATGCAGAAAACCTCCTCTGTGATTTATTGATACACGTCAAAAGATCATTACTTTACAAAGTGTGAAAAATGATTGTATATTTACGACCTGGAGACAGAAGCTGTTTGGTGAATTAAGCAAAGCTCTGGAGAGGCGGGGACTAATTGCATTATCACGGAAGTAGGGACGGTTGTCAATTTTCTTCCACTTAGCTTTTCCCCTTTAGTCTGTTAGAATGAAGGTGCCATACGGCGTATGAATTCAGCAATACCCCAGTGAATGGTAGGTTCTCCCAGCAGACCTGATACCTGTATAAATAGTCAATTGGAGATGATATCCCATCATTCAATTCTCCCTCTCTGTTCTCAGTTCTGGTATTGTTGTTTTTATAGCACTTTGCAAATATATTGTGCCAAAAGAAAGAGATATGGCATAAAGCTATATGCAGAAAATGATTTGTCTTGTACCTTCACTCAGATGAAAATCATGTAGTGTATGTTGTGTTTTTTAGCATACATTTAAAGTCAATGAATTTTCACTCTCCCTTCTTTTGACATTTACTTTGCTGTTTGAGCACCTGTCCTTTTTTTCCACTTCCCTGCATATTCAAATCATTTTCGACTTATCCCATTCATATTTGCTTCATAGAAGAAAACTTACTAAGTTGTGAATCTTATTGTTAAAATATCCTCATAATAAATCTAAAAGTAGTCCATGAAATTAAAGAGTTAAGTAATACTGGCGTTTGCTTTTCATGATTCCAACAGAGGACAATGGTATCAAATGAATGCAAATCAATATATCTGAATCAGACTTCTACATCTTTATCCACTTGGCTGCAAGTTGCTGTTTTCCTAAATAACTGTACAGTATGGGTTATTTCTTAAGGTGTGTATATTTCTGCAAGTCTCAAGGCTTCCTAAATGCTTTTATCAGGGCATAACTTTTATCTTGAGTTAAAAGTTGAGATTTGCTGAAAGAAACAACAAATTGTGATTAAAACAGCAAAATGTTGCAAAGTTAGTATAAACACGTTTTCATCTATATGTGTACAGGTATGTATGTATTAACCTACCTTAATATGCTAACATTTCTTAACTCAAAAAATGGCAGTTGATTAATTTAATTTAATAAATTTAATTATTCATTTAGAGATTGTACTGTATTTTATTGGACTGCCCAAACACAACTACTATCTGTGATTATGTCTTTCACAGTGAAACAAGAGCACAGCCTGCTATGATTATATGATTACTGATGGGTGCATTTATCTGAATGGGTGCCACAGGGGTCAAACGTACACAAGATCAAAGACCAACACAGCACTCATCTGACTGCTACAACCGGACACAGCTGTAGGTGTTAGAGATACAATGACAATAACAATGCACCTGAACTGCAAAGCATTAAGTCAAAGAAACCAGGTAAAACAATCCAGTATAAAACTTGCTTTAAAATAAGTTATCCAATTAATCAGTAGATCAATCAGCGTATACCAGAAAGGACCAACTAAAGAAATTAATCCATCATCCAGTGGAGCTATAAAATGTGAAAGACTTTTCTGGAGTCCCTCTGTTATTCTGAACGTGCCTCATTTTTCATACTCCAATTTTACCTTGAAATGTGTGCTCTTTGTGCTTTGCTGCATAGTTGTCAGATCATATTGATTTTTTAAACCATCAAATAGACAAGCTTTCATTACCTGCAGTAACTGGAATTTAGAAGAATGTTTCAATTCATTTTTTTCTGAGCATAAAAAGCTTTTCAACAAAGCCTTTTCAATTACTGCTGTTCTTCATTCAGTGATTGTTAAGTTGACTCGCAAAGTTCCTAATGGCTTTGATTTTTCCAGACTTGAAGCAACAGTTTCTTTGTGACCAGGAGTTCACCAGAAGATCTGTGAGTAAATGTTGTTTCTGCAACTGCCCTTTCATGACAGAAATACAAATGTTCCTCTTAGCCTTCACTTCATTTTTCCTTTGTTCTGTGAATCCTTGTCGATTTGTTCATGTGCGCTTCCATGGAATTTCAGCACGACATTCTTTCATTCCAAAGCAAGCTTTGTGTGTTTCATTAGCAGTACATTCATTATTGCTTAGAATCTTCTCCCAGCATATTTCAGACATTGCAAAGATGGGTCCAGAGATTTCACAGGTTTTCAAAAGTCACAGACTTGCTAAAAATAATATTAATAGTGGATTATCAAACACATTTTACTCTGAATCTGTGAATTTTTTTATTTGATCTCACATGAAGTGAAGCTGATCCTTGCAATGCAAATCATAAACAGGATGGAACCATTGCTGCAGTGCGGAGGTACAGACTGGAATCATCTGATCTGACCTTTCACACTAGTAAAAATCTATGCTAGACAGGCTGGACAGCATCAGTAAGAGGCTACTTCACGTGTGTCCTGTAATGTAGTAAATCTCAGCTGGAACATCTTTAAAGTAGAAAACCAAGCAGAATGAAGCTGTCTTCAGCACTGCCAGTCCTGGCTCTCCAGTGAGGTGTTTCGCCTGCTTTTTGGGGGTCTTGGTTGGTTTCATAAGGGTGTTGTTTAGATAAGCAAGGCCCTCCTCGTGGGCGTTTGTGTTGTTATTGTTCCTGAGCGGGCAGTTAATGGCCGTGTGTTTGTGTGTGTCGCAGGTGGTCGCTCAGGGGGGTGGGGAAGTGGAGGAAGTCTGTGCGTCCGTGTGTGTCAGGCCGGTGGTTCCCCCCCCCCAAATAGGCGAGGTATCCTGTGTGCAAATCGCGGATCGCACAGGCCGCCAACTTCCAGGAACCGCAGCAGCAAAACAGCGCTGAGTGTTTCCTGGTCTTTTATACCGTTATCAGTGGACAGGAGAAACGCTCCGGCCCTCTCTTCCCCTGCAGGTTTCCTAAACGGCCATCTTTGTGCCTCTGGCATCAAGATGTTTTCTCGTGATTGTCATGAAAAGCGTCAGAAAACACGGAGAGCCACAAAGAGTGAGGAATAATGTCCTTATGATAACACCAGGCCTCGTCTGTCCGTGCCACATCGCGCTGACCTCCTGTGCTCTTGTTTAGCCAACAGTGCATGTGAGCACCATCGCCAAGAATTAGCAACCGCTCAGATAATTATTTTTTTGTTTCCTTTTGGAAGAGGACAGGACCTGAGCAACAGACTAAGAACAATTGTGGGACGACCCTGCTTGGCATTTCTCAGAGGTTGATCACACATGTCTTGTCACGCAGAATGCGCGCAATGCTTTCTGATTGGACGAGGCAGAGTCCAAGAGTGTTTCACACAGGAAGTGCTACCGCAGACCGCATTTTTGCATGGCATGACCTGATGGAAAAGCATACAGAATTATAAAGTGACTGCCTCCCGCCTCAACTGTTCATAACTGTCAACCGAACAACATAATTTACAGATGAAACCTTCTTGTGAGACAAACCTTCTTGTCACTGTCAGACTTGACTACGCCTTGGACGTAGCTATAATATGACAGCTGCACAGTTGCCACAGTTGGTACAATGAAGTCAGCTCTTTCCAATTTAGATTGCACTCATAAAGTCAGTATCATTGCAGGTAAAATTCAGGTCACCCACCTGGTGTCACACATCATGAAGTTGTACAAGAGACACAGCTTCTTTGTGTAAACTGGGACAAGACCAGGAATCAGAGTCTCAGCATCCTCCAACTCATGAGGGGTCACTTCACCACAGCCCATAACTGTTCCGAATGCTTCCTGGTCCCTGAGAAATAAGTGATAACAGGAGCGATAATAGAGTTTTCAGAGATGAGTCATCAGAGCCACAGTAACAGCGGTGAATCTGCAGCACTTACCATGTGCTTAAGTAAACACCTGTCAGGAAGCACCAAATTACAACTCCACAGACTGGTCCTGTGAAGGTTCTTATAGGCTTCAGAAGCCTGGATGCTTGCATCAGACCTATGACTTATCAGATGCCTTCACCTCCACCATCTTATTCCTCTTCCTGGACAAACACCAGTAATATCTACTGCCAGTGACAGCCTTATAAAACTATTGCCTCACAATTGCCAAAAGAAACAAAACACGCTTTTATTTCAAGTGGCTCTGAAGTAAAAAAAAAAAAAAAAAAAAAATCAGAAATGTTGGACAGCAGATATAATATTTACTATTTTGTTACGCCTCCTTGTTTAATTAATCACATCATTATGCATCTGTACTACGCTGACGAAAACAATAGCTGAGTCTCCGTTTTGTTCTTTTGCTGTGTCGCCACATGCAAAATGAATACTACGCTCTAAGAAATGTGGCTGTGCTAGAACGCAACAGACGTGGCGTCTAATATTTAGACACCAAGAATCAAATCCAGTTTTTGCCTGCCATCGACATATTTTCCTAGAAATTAAAAAGTTGAGACGCCGGCTCAATGAATGGCTAAATGCAAATTGTGAGGACATCAGTTCGGACAGCGGGTCCGTGAACGCGAACGACGCAAGCTGCTAGCAGTCACAGCTCTCTGTGGCTCGACGGTCTGCGACGAGTTCCAGATGGTCCCGGAAAAAGTGTTTGCCTTGGGTTAAAACAGGGTAGCCTGCGCTTCTGAGAAAGAAAACCCTGATAGGGCATGCACGCACTCGTTCACACACAAACACAGACAGGCGCTCGCTGGCAGACACTCCAAAGAAGCAATCGAGTAAACTGAAAAGCAGCTAGTCGTCCATAGGGGACCAATCCTGCCCATTGTTCACATATACTTGACCCCTTCAACCTGTTCATGACACAGATGCCGGCTACCTCAGTCACCTCCCACCGTTTGGATCCCGCCTACTCTGCACCTGGGTACGCTAAACCGTGCCGTCTGGAGGCAGAATACCACAGCTCTTCTCTCCAAAGCCAGAGAAAGCGGACGATCGTGAGAGGCGCTTATTGTAGTGCGTGGTTGTTTGAGTGCGTGATCATTCTTGTCTTTTTGGAACACATTTTATTGTCATTCGACGAAGAGCTACACAGAGAAGATACCGAATTAGAAAAGTGATCGAAGAACGCAAAAAGAAGGCTCCATTCTAGGGTAGCGTGACAGGGAAGCCTTGTTCCACAGGATCATTTTGTGCTGCGCCTGAATCACTATTCCATTCGTCGAGGTTTTTGCAGACCGACTCGAGCATTCTTGGAACCTTGTGCCGCTGCTCGTGGGTGGTGAAGTTTTTCTGACTGTTCCGACGTGTTGGAAGTGTAATAAAAAAGGACTGAAGAACATTTCTAGTTTCAACGCCTGAATCTTAGTCGGGGACTGGAAATTAATTTTGTCTCCACAACCACGTAACGCATGGTGGGAATTTCTGTCCCTTTTCAGTGTAAGTGCTATTTATTTTCCATTTAAATGTGTTTAAAAAGAAGAATATGCAATATCAATATATAATGCTGGCCAATTAAAGTGGATGTGTTAATACTCTTACGTGGTGACGTGCTGCATATGTATCTATCTATCTATGTGTGTGTATGTATGTGTGTGTATATATATATATATATATATATATATATATATATATAGATATATAGATAGATAGATAGATGCATGCACTTTGTACAGAACAGCAACAGAAAAACTGGTATTTTCAGCTTAATATATTCTCCCCAAATACTTTAATACACAGAATTGGTTATTCGCTGATATGATTGGGTCTGAATAAATATGTAGTTTTTTAGAAAACATTGGATTCCGTTAGAATCTAGGAAGGTGGGATCATTCAAGGCATTTGAAGTTGAAGGCACTTGAGAACCTTCACTTTACAGTTACAGTATATGAGGAAATGCTCTCTTTGCCGATACTGGCGGCACTCTCGTGGCGTGTTTATGGTTTCAGTCCCTGGAAATTGAATTGAAGGGGGTCACAAACAAAAATCCGACGGAATCTTAAGTGTCAAGGTAATGTTCTCTAAAGTAAATCTCCTGAAACAAAAAGATGGTTCCCGAAGATGTATTTTTTGTGAGCCTTCTATTCCTAATCCAACCAGGCATAGCATAGCATGCTGTGTTCATTAAATGGCTTCAACTAAAATTTTGTATCGAAAGCATACATTCAGTGTTTGCCATCAAATACGCCTCGGCGTTTTTGTAACAACTGATAAAATTAGCAGTGCGTATTATCAGTATAATAATGTGTTTTGCCTTTGGATTGTAAACATTTGGAATGTGGCTGTTGAGTAAATCGAGATGCTCTCTTAACTGCAAAACCTGTAATTGTAAAACTGTTAATATCTTTAAACTGTATTTGATAAAGCGCAAGTCTGTATGTTTAGTTGTTGCAAGATTGAAGAAAATTACTTCAATGCAGGCAAAAGTACGGCTTAAGGAAACATTCGGTCTTTTTCCACATGCGGAATTATGTAGGGGATAAATACACGCTTTCATGTAGCACACAACTGACTTCTTTGAATTACAATCAATTGCCATAAAAGTTGAATGTGTATTGAATTACAATATACATGTCAACTGCCAGCCTGAATGCAAGAAACGTATCAATTCACGGCGAAATCGGTTTTATGTAGAGCCGTAACAGAAGACCCTTAACAGCCTTGCAATGCAAAGTTCATCATTAGCCAGTCTGTTCACTCATTCTCTGCCAGTGCTGATCCTGTCAGATCTGATTTTCCCCCTTCCATTAGCGATAAACATCAGCTGACAGGCGACCAGCATCGAACCCGTTTCATTCGGGGTTCTTAGCGCGCCGCTCTCTCCCTGGTGTTTGGCGCTCGTGAAAGGTTAGCATCTGGGGAGTTTGCATGTGAAAAACCCCGACCAGTCACAATTGTCAAACGCATCTCTTCAATCCATCTTGATGTTTATTTCTTCACCCGCTGCGACTTTGTCAGTGGCAAATCTTCACGTGACTGAAAAGTGAAGTTGAAGTTCAAATAGAATGTTGGGGGTTGGGGGGAGATTGAAATTAAAGCGTTGATTTTATTTTCTCTGTGGGAACTTCTGCTCTGTTGCCACCAGCGTGTCTTTTCAGTCCAGAAAAGAACAGACTTAGGCAGGCTGGGTTTGACTGTAGATACTGGTTCTCACGGGTTGGATCAAGTAAAAAAAAGCCTATCTGGGAAAATTCTGCCATTCAATATTCCTCAGCAAACTGGGGTTTATAAAGCACTGTGTCGTCTTCAAAGTAAATTTGAAAAAAAAAAAAACTATACTATATAAAGGGTATTTGTGATCTTTTGTGAATTGTGCCAGGATAGACACCTATGTTGTGTAAAATAACAGCTGCGTATTCATCCAGCAATATGAATTGCACTTAACATACGTCTTTGTTATTGAGACAGCGCTGCTGTGCTTTGTAGGCTATATGCTGTTACCTCAAAGCAGGCATCTGTTTGGTATGCTGCCAGCAGATTTTATCTTACGAGGCAATCTTGGAAAGTAAGCATTGCTGCTTCCTCCCGCTCTGTAGCGTGCTGTACATCGTGTGAGGCAGAAAACTGGCAGGAATGAGAAATCTTGTTGATTTATTCGTTTTTGCTCACTTCCGCCTCTAGTCTGCTGTGAAAAACGATGACGGGCGGAGACAGCATAAATGCCAGGGACGACGATGCTCTTAGAGGCCTCGCTGTAATCTACAGGCCATTAAGGCACCATCATTTTATTTTTTCACCTCATTTTCTGGCCATAACCAGAGAATCCATAGACAGTGTTAACAGAGAGCCGGCCATTTAATTAAAGCAAACATTAAGCGGGGGTTGCTGGAGGTAATTGTAAGCGATAAGTGCTGTGCGGGTTATCTGCGTGGGCTGTTTAAACAGGAGGATGTGCTGCCCTGCAGCATCCTCACTGACCATCTGTACAGCGGGAATTCAGTCTCACACCTGTCTGAGGTCACGAAATCCAAGCAGCTTTCTCACTGATGAAGTGATCACACTTATTTTCCATCCCGGGGTTTTATACGTTTTCATGCTTAATGGATTGAGTCTTATTTTCATATTAGATGTCTCCTGGTACATGTGCGCGTGTGTGCGCGTGCGCGCAAGCCCGTCGCGCATTTTCTTTCACGTTTCTAAATTGTGAACACTTCTGTAGCGAATAACAGATTAATTAACTCTGGCCTTGAAACGGAAAAGTAGTTAACTGGATTATTGTCTCACTGCTTTTCTATTAGGCCTCAAATTCATGTCGTGCAACATTATAGCCCAGCTTTACCTTCAATTTGTCATTCTTGTGTACAGCAGTTCTGTTTGGCAAGTTGAAATTCATTTAAACTTGACATCAAAACACTAATTCCTCTGCATTGACTGGGGAATGTGACATTTATTCCTGTGTGGTGCAGTTCTAATTGATGCATGAATATTTGAATTACCTCTGAAAGTGGTTAATGTTACATGACATTCATCTTTTTACGAAACCTCATCCTTATTAGGATGAAGACATAGCCGTCTTTATTTGGACTCATCTTTGTCTTTTATATGCAGGTTATAGGTAAAAATGTTCCCTCTTTTATTCATTACAAAGTAGTCATTCCAAGATGTATGTTTTAAAAGAATGGCCATGAATATTTCAAATGATGAACTGCAGAGTTCTGGATGGACGCCAAAAGTATCATCTTACTGTATGTCTGGTGTGATGACACAAAAGTGTCAACTCATACTATAAAATGTTGGATTCCCAATACTGGGACTACACATCCAATACTGTGTGTTTGTGATTGTGTTGGTGTATGCACTCACAACACAATGCTGTGTTTTTTGCCATAAATGTGATGGAGTTCCCAATATCCTGAAAGGGCAAATCTAATATCAAGTATTTCCACTTGCCTGTCTTTTACGTTAGATGGCTCTGTATGTGGTGACTATAAGTCAGTATAGGACATTCTTTGTATGTGCAGCTCTCATTTTGGTTAGACTGCTTTTGGCAAATATCGTTACATGGAAACTCCTCTTCGTTCACTGACAGACACACTCCCAACAACAGATTTTGTCAGGTAATCATGTTGAATTGTGGAGCCACGTTCGCGAGAAGAAAGCGTTCCCTTTGTGAAGGAAACTGACTTGCTCCCGCATCAGTTGCCATAGAGAGCAGAAGATGAATTATTGATATGGCTGGTATTTCACAGAATGCATGCTTAAAAATCGATAGAAGGCATTGATAGTTACAAATTTATCAGTAAGAGGAACGTAGTTCAGTGGTTATTGAATTTTGCTGCTCATGAAAGTATAATGCAATGGAGAAGATGAGTGACTTTTTATTGTATTGTTGGGTTTGGAATTTACAGGGGCTAATATAATTTAAAAGAAAATATTTAAAAGCTACAAACATGATTTATTAGGCTGGTTTATCTGTGCTCAGTGAATCACCAGGCAGGGCGAGCAAAGGCCCTTTTCTCAGTATGACTCAGTCCGGTAGAACCGAGCAGCCTCTGCGAGATTAATGAAAATTGCACATTTACATATCTGTGCTTTTCCATTGCAGCGAACGTTTAGAGAATGACCAAATGTGACATTAATTATATATCTCGCAGTTCCTGGTTCACCAGTGCCGCATTTTGGAACATAGCACCGCATGACTGGCTGTGTCATTCTTGCTGTTGGGGTCTGGGAAAATTTCTGCGCTGTTGTAATGTGATTTTTGGATGGGGGTGGATGCCTATGGAATGACCCAGGGGTGGTGTGCAGTGCGAGCGCTTCACCTTGGTGTGCTGGGTGGTCAGTGCTGGCTCTGCCCCTCCCAGCAGCCCCTTGGTCCAGCTGACAGGTGTCTGATTTGCCTGTGGTTTTGACCACGCTGCCTTGGTCTCTCTGCCCACTCTTTGGCTCCTCTCTCTTTAATTCTAAATTGAGTTGCCAATTAACCTGGCTCTCTCTCTTTTTCTGTTGATCTCTCTCTCTCACTCACACACAGACACAGACACACACACAGAAACAGACACACACACACAGATACAAACACACACACAGACGCACACACACACACACACACACACACACACACACACACACACACACACACCCTCTCTCCCTCACTGTTTATTTTCCTGCCTCCATCTGGACGGAGCTGATATTGTAATCGCCCTAATGCACATTGCCTTCCCCTCAGACACACACACAATGTACCATCCTGACAAGTCTCCCTTTCTTATTTCAGATAAGCCGGGGATGTGTGTTTAATGAATACAAAGCCGTTGTGTGTCGCCGTGCACTCTGCCAGAAGGTAATCTTATTGAATAGGTGCTTTTCAGTGATGCAGGTCTCGATAACAGCGCTGGAGTGAAGATGTAACCTGTTATCTTGCGCCTCCTCTATTTTCCTGTCACAGAATTTACATTTAAAGATTAGCTGTAAAAGGGTAAGAGATTCAGGGTGGTGAAGGTGTTAGGAGGGGACGGAGGGTGTGGGCTTGGGGGTTGGGGGGTGTTCAGGGAAGGGGGGCGGGCAGGAAGGGTGTGTGTGACACATGGGAGAGAAAGGGACTGTGTTCGCCTGAATCAGGGTTCACTCCCAGGTTTGCAGTGGCAGTATCTCCAATCAGCACAGCTGTTCAGTTTTAGGGAAGTGAGATTACCACATTATTATCTGTAATTGGGTTTGTTTGTGGATTCAGGGCAGCTTGAACAAAAAAAAGAAAAAAAATGAGAATAGCAGATGACTTATAGACTTATTACTATAAACAGTTGATTGATGGGGAGTGTGAGCTTCGTAATAGCTTGATTAGGTTTTTTTATGAGGTGACTATTGCTGAAGGATGGGCCCACAGTTCACTGTGAATCCATAAAAACAGTCAATAAAACAGCATTTCTTTTCTACTGGTCAGAATTAGGCCTGGATCTTGGACAAGGGCAGAATACTGATTTTTTTCTTACTCTGTCTCTGGGTACTGGAGAAGGCTGTTGGCCTAAGCTTTCAGCTTTTAATTGTGTTCATTGATAACAGAATATGATACTCAAAGCACTTCACTGCCATTGTAATGCAGTGATTCAATTATTGATCTTCAGCTGAGAAAGCAGAATTGAGTGCCTTTTTTATATATCATTGAGATAAAATACTTCACGGTAGTTTCAGTGGTTTATATGTGCTGCAGTCTACCCTCATTCATTTTTACATATAGAGTTATGTATTTATTCATTGTATATTATTTATTTATTTAAATTACTCTTTCCCCCTTTATACAACCCTGTTTTTGCCATTATCAATTGTACAGTCAGCGTGTTTCACCGGGACAACCTTCTCATTCACAGAGCAGTGCTGATGAGAGATGAATGCAGTCCTTTGATACACTTGCACACAGCTATCGACTGTTTCTTGCTTACAGTCACACAGCACACGACAGCGGAGTGGGGGCCGATTGGAGGATAGGCAGAACTCTGCTGATGTCATCTGTGCAACTTGCAGGTTTCTGACAAATTACACGGTACCCAAGGGCGGTGAGATGAGGAAACCTCTTGCTGGACCGCTCACCCCCTTCCCTGTTCGGAATGAAGACAATTTGTTGTCGAAGTCCCTGTAGTTGTTGGCAAATGACGCGGCAGATTTTGAACCCGGGCCATAGGGCTCAGCCTGTACTCAAGGTGACCGCCTCGTCAAATGAGCCACTCAGGATGCCAAAGTTATGTATTTATTCATAACACGGGTGCCAGGTCAGGCGAAGCCAGAGCGACCGAATAAAGAGATGAGATTGAGATTCGTCTGAAACCCTTGGTGCCGTCTCCTTGGAGAGCCACGGATCAATAGGCAGAGACTGTAGCCCCCTCTGTTGAGACTGTGCCTATCGATAGGGCCAGTCAATTACTGCTGGAGAGAACATGGCGAGTATCAGCTACCAGCAGAGATCAGTGTGACATGGACAGCCATCCCAAAGAAGCATCCCTGCGTGTGTGCATACGTGCAAGCGCACATGCCTGCATGTTTCAAATAGCAAGATGCCTTAAAACATACAGAAGATTGTACAAGAATAGGAAGCTCATTGTACACCCTCTCTCTAATCCACAAAATAGACCTGATATAAGTGGCGTATGTTGTGTTTTTAGCAATGCTGTATGTCACATGACCCAAAAGATTCGTTTAATCCCGCCCCCAAGGTGAAATGCTGTAAATTGCAACCCGGAGCAGTGGAGTTTCCCGCTGTTGGCTGTTAGTGTCAGAGATACTGTGGCAGGACAATGGGTCTGTGGCGAGGCTCGGAGGGAAATTGTGGTGTTTCTGAACGATCAGCAGGTGCTCCCGGGATAAATGCCCAGTGTCAATTATTTAGAGGAGAGATGATTCTTACAACACGAGAGCGTGGCAGAGAGGCTGGGAGGCACTGCGCCAGGGGGGCTGGCGGGGACAGGGTGTGGGGGGGGCGTTTTCAATGCGGGATCAAAGAACCGAGCGGCTTTGTTAAACTGCTGTTGCATCTGCTCCATAATGATTATTGAATCGGCTGAACTAAATATAACAACCAGGTAACAGTCTGCCGTCTTACAGTGAAAAGGGACGCCTTTTGAATTGGTTAATGTTGCTCTATGTTTGCCGCTTTTTGTATGAAAAAGGTAACCATTCAGGGACGAAAATGGCAAAAATGATCATACCAGCATTTTCTCGCCAGAGCTAGCTGTGCGTAGTGAAGGAGCATTTCTTAAATATAAAGATCGACATATAATCATGTTTCCACTGCTTGATTCCACTATGTTGCATTCATTTTGGTTAGCTCTGACTGAATGGGAGTGTTTTGTGAGACATAAAGTGCAAACGCATTGATGTTCGAGGTAGGATTAAAAGAACTAAACCCAGACTGGACAAGAGGAAGGAGCTTCATCCTTCACTGTCAGTGGCCAGTGTTATCCAGCATTATCCATTTATATTGTCATTTTTTATTACGCATTTTTCAACATCAGTGGCCATCAAACTTTCACTACTGCGTGAGAAGTGAAAACAATAATACTTGCTTAAATCTGTTTCTCAGCATTAATGACAGCTTAGGACACTCAAAGTTAAGAGTAAAGCACATTGTTGCTGGACTGAACCAAGGCTGAAGTCTTTAAGTTTGAAAGGAGAGCATCACACGTTAAATCATTTGTGCCATATTTAAATCGCTAGAAAGGAGTTCTCCCAGAGAGGGGCTTCTTTCCAGAACACACACAATTATGCTTTATTGTTATGAAATAAACAGCAGTTTATTGGGCTGTGGAGATGCGTGTAGGATATGCGATACGAGGAAGATGGCCACAGATTCTGTGTGAGTCGTTGCAGATGCACGGAGTTGGTTCAGTGAGCCGAATTCATCCATAACACTGTGAATAAATTACAAAGGGGATATCAGATGTAATTCACCCTGGATTTATGCAAATAAATGGTACGATGCAGGCTGTCATTATGCTTGAGACCAGTATGCCTTAGTTTACGTGTCTCGGATCGAATCATTAGAAGACAATGGTTCGGGCAGGAAGGGGCAGGAGGATTGAGGGGAAATCCATGCCAGTTCAATCAAGTGAGACGATTAGTGTATCATTAACCTTTTAAGTGTAAAACAGCTGCCCAGGGCCCGCGATTCAGCCTCCAGCTCAGATGATCGAATTACACAGACAGACGGAGAGGCATTCGCCAGCCGTAGACTGAGAGACGGTCACGAAGGGGCATTTCCTGGGGGTTACCTTGGTAAAGGTATTAACATTGCCTGGGGATGTGGGTGCCTTATGTCCATGGCCCCGTGACCACATCTGATACTCTAGATAATCCAAATAATCTGATTGGTGCTCATTATGCGGGGGAAGAAGTACCCATAATTCCTTTTGACTTGGTGGCCAATGAAAAAAGTTAGCTCCAGACATGCCAAGGAGAACCATTAACTGAAATCACAAAGTAGCAGTGCATAGGTATATGCGGCACTGTGTGTAATGTCTGCCTCATTAATTGGGAATATTGAAGTTTCTTCTTTGTGGTTCAGTGTGTCTACAGTAGGAGGCGCCGAGCCGTTCTTTAAGGCCTTTCATTGCAGCTTGTGAATTTTGCACTTCTCTGAATGCAGTATGCATTTGAGTTTTTTTACTTCCTGTTTTCTGCTCCTGATTGGCTCTAATTCAGTGTGGGCATCTTGACCTCATCCTGTGGTCACATGACAAGAATAATTGTGTCCCATTGGTCCCTCTGATCGCTACCAGTCTTTTTGCCATATCCAGACTTTTATGATCAACTCCATAATGGCAGCACTAAGACCATATGCAAAACACACAGTGCCTTTTATAAAGCAATAAAATAGCAGAGAATATAAATCTGCACAGCCTTATAAGGCTAGAAATGTTTTAAGATGTTTTAAGATGGTTTGCGTTTGCCAGTAATTTCTTTTCCATCTGCCTTTATGTCTCTTCATCAACATCTGTTTTTTTGTACTGTACTTCAGCAACAAGTATCCTTTATTTGACACAGTCTCCAGCTCTGTTATTACAATCAGGTTAGCCTTGACTACTGCTCAGAGTCCCAGATATTCACATGTGCTTGCCATTATCCCATACCATTCACAAACTGCAATAACTTTTTGGGAAAGTGTGTTTTTCACTTTTTCCATCACTGTAAAGAATTTTTTGGGGGCTGGTTTTAATGTCTCCCCGGTGACCGGACAAATTACTGCCTTGCCGTGCTTTCTGGACACTTTAATGAAACGGGGCCCTTCCCAGAACGGCGTTCCTCCAAATGTGTGGCACTCGTAGGCGACGTCTGTGATTCCGGAGTCTTCTCCCTGTCGTCTGGGGACTCGTCTGAGGCGAGCCGGGTTCCCCTCGCCGATGTCGTGTTCGGGAACACGCGCGCGGCATTTGGCAGCGTCGCAAAGATATGATCTTAATCAGCTATTTCCTCTTTGGCAGTATTAAATTGTCCACATAGTAATTCACAGCTGCAGTGGGATCACATATAATAGTGCAGCTGCAATTTTATGTTAGCAAATTTCAGTTAAACTGTTTTTTTTTCCCTCCCCCCCCTTTCATACGGGAGACATTGCCAATTTGAAATCAAGTCAGGCATGTTTGTGAACCACACGTGGCCTCATTTATTCCTGGGGATTGATAGGAGAATGTTGCTGTGAGAATGAGAATGCCACATCAAATGTACTTACAATCATGCCATCAATGGGGTTTCAAGTCACCACAGTTTTATCATGTTTAGCGAGATATTCGGAGTCACTGGAGCATGTGGCGGGGGTATTATTGATTTGAATGGACGAAGATGATCTCTGATCCTTAATGCTAACATGCTGGTTGCTAGTTGTCTGACAATGCGGTCATTTATCACGTGTGATTTCTGACATTGTTTTGGCTGATATGTGTGAAGGAACAGGTGCCATATTGGCTAGGATGTGTGAGTTTAAAAAAAAGGAAATTAAAACTGTAAAAATACAACTCCCTCTGTTTACACACCCTAAGCGCTGGGTTAAGTCAAGGCTGTTGAAACACGTGGAAAATGAGCATTTTGGAGGATAAAACTTTGAAAGGCTCATTTTGTTGTGCTTTTAATTGCTATCTGTAGAGGCCATGTGAGGTACCATACCAGTAGACTGATATCTTCCCACATTAAAATGTGCGAGACCGAATGTACTTTTTCCTCTCAAGATATAGCTTTCTAAGTACTGTAGGCACAGGGTACAGTAGGCTGCTGAATGTTTCATGTACCGCACAGGCCATGTTTGTGACTGACATGATGCGGAATCAATCGTGTGCTAGCGTCAACTACGAATTCAGTTATGAATGTTCACGCTAAATGGTCATGCTGAACCCCCCCATCCCCCGCCTTCAGAAAAAGAAGAAATAAATCTATTATAAGGTTTCTTACCTTCTGAATACAGATGATACAGTTTCAACAGAAATATAGTTACTAGCACGTTCATCAGGGAGAGAGGAAGGGAAGAAGTTGCACGTTTGGGAGGAAGAGACCATCAACTGTATAGAATTACGCTGTTGAAAGCCTGAGAGAATCACCCGTTGAGTTTGAAGGCATGTTACGTGGGCCAAAAATCCAAGAATGTGCCTCTCAGAAGATCTCGTGAGCTTGTATTTGCCAGCAAGGCTCATGTGTTTGCCTGCTCAGTGTCAGTCATGCGTTCCCTCTGGCTGTTCTTTTTAGTAAAACTGAATGTAAAACATTAGGGGCTGATTTCAGGGTGCTCAGAGAGTGAAGGTGAACATATAGCATCAGAGAGAGTCCTGCAGGCTAACTTCTGGATCCGCAATACATACATACAGTGCACTGAACTTGGGGGGTGCAAGGGTGGCAAACATTGTTTACCATCCAGACTGGAAAAGACACTCTGTGTGTGTTGCTTAAAGCTTAACAGGAACTGTGCCCATTCTCTTGGCCCCCCGCATCAGCGTGTTCTGAAAGGCACAAGCAAGCCACGGATTATCACAGCTGAAAGGAGTGTGCGGTTCATCTGTGATTCTCACCATATTCCCCTCTTCACAGGATTGCAGGGTTTGGAGAATGCCTTCATTCAAAACAACTGTTTGTTTGTGATTAACATATGAAAGGGAGCTTATGGTTGGGCAGATCTCCACGCTTGTTTTCAATTACTTAACCGCATTCAAGTTTTTTTTTTCATTTCCAAATGGCTAACATTGGATGGCATTTTTTTTTTGTAGAAAAGAAGAGTGAATTTTGAGAGACAATTACCAGGCGCGGAACGGAAGGTTCTGTTGCCGTGCGGCAGATGTGTATAGGCGTGCATCTCTGTTCTGAGGTGGTAAAATGGAAAATGAAACAAGAGGTGCGGCGTCAAGATAAAGTGGATTACCACCACAAGGTGGGGGCGGCGAACGGATGAGGAAAACCGGCCTTTTCCCGCTTGAGGATCGCGCTGTCCTTTCCAGCGCGGTAATTGGACGGAGCGGAATCTGCGCACAACAAGCAAGGCGTTCGGGCGTTGGGATTAACCCGGGGCGAATTGATGTGAATTGAGTTTCCGTGGGAAAGGAACAGTGCGAGCTGACCCCCCAGCTCCGGTGATTCTGATGGCCGATGCTTAGAGCAGCTAAAGAGAAGGACAGGAGAGGGAAGGATACGTTTTTTGGATGCAGATGGCAGGGTGGAGTCTATCTCTGCTTGCCTGCCTGCTGCTGGGGGGGGGGACAAGATTGATGGGAGGGCAGGGATCCAGGACAATATCAGCAGCAGCCAGAAGAGGAGAGGGGAAGTGGAGCTGAGGACTTCGGGGCAGGGTAGGGAGAAACCGGAGCTGCAGCAGCAAAGCCCAATCAAAGCGCCCCGAGTCACAGGAGAAGGACCAAAAGAAACGGAAAGAGGAAATCAGGTTTGAGCCGGATTAAAACAGACAACATGAGATCACATTCAGTGTGTGTGTTTGTTTCCTAATTGCGATGCAGATAGGATTGCGGCTGCAACCAATTTTCGGGGCTGTAATGTATTTTTAAGATTCTCCTCTGGGTGCATGCCAGCGAGCAGTGGCCTCTTAGAGGACTCCTTCAGCTCAGGTTTGGCAGCGGGAGTAAAGAAAATAACGCTGAGAAGCAGACAACCGTTATTTAATGCAACCATGTTTGCAGGTTGTTTTGCTCTTTCTCAGCCGGAGCGTAGCTGTTTTTTGTATCTGTTACATATTTTCTTTTTCTTTTTTTGTATCTCCGTCTGTTAATATGTTATGTTTCTTTGTTTTTGGTTGCTCCTAGTGTCAAGAGGCCTTAGCCTCCCTGGACATGAATCACTATGCTTATGTACTCTACTTTCTGTACACCCTGAAACGTCTGCAGTCCTTCGTGGCCAGTATATTTTTGGAAAAGACACCCACTTCCTGCTCTTATTCTAGGAAACAAGCAACAGGCACAGGATCCCAACTCTGACAAGGGAACATACAAATGGTTCTGTTAAATCGGCATTATCTCATTGACATGGGAGTTGTGAACTGATACAGAAAGCCCCTTGATTCATAAATAATACGCTTTCACAAGAAGATGGAAACAGGCTGCATTTTGCGTAAATAAAATGGAGCTTTCAATCAATCCAAGTCATCCTGTACCCACGGGTGGACCCCACACAGGGCTCTGTGTGTGTCAGGGCTCTGTCCTCTACACAGGTCAGCAGGACGTGCGGAATCAATTTACTGGAACCTCACTCTCTCTTTAGCAATTTGGACGGTCGCCAGTTGTTGTCGTTCAGGTCCCTTTGTGTGTGACCCAGAGGGACAATTTGCCTCGGCGCCACAGGCTGGACTCCACGAAGCCTCGTTTTGAACTGCCATTCTGAGGGGTGGGGGGTCCGGTCAATGTCCTTCGAGCTTTTCCCCGAACACCTCACACAGAAACAAGCACAACACACAAACAAACGGGGGTAGACAAAAAAAAAACATTTTACCGTCCGGGTCTGTCAGAGATTTATCGCACTGTTTGCGGCGTGCCGCGGCGGACGAGGTGTAAATTAACGGCGAATTCGCCGTGAGCCGAGGTGGAGTGAGCGCGCACGTCCCCCCGCCTGGTGCCCCGCAGAACCGAAAACATCACGGCGTTAAGGTAAATATCATCATCAGTGTATGAATGGAGCCCTATGGCGCGGGGGGGAGTGTGCAGCATCTGATCTGAATATGATTTTCCCCCCGCTTTTTCCACACGGCTCTGTTGCATACATTGAGTGGTGTACATTGCCTGCAAGAAGGAGGCAAGGGGAGAGTGAGAGAACTTGAAATCATCTGAGGGGCTGAAATGCGCTCCCCCAAACCCCTTCCCCCCTCCCTCTGACAACCCAGCGCTGCCTTGGATTTGATTTAGTGGCTAAGAAGCTTTCTTACCAGTGGGCGAGTGATGCTAATGGCCCACATATGCTCCGAGACAGTATTTCATTTTACGAGTCAGACATGAGGCGATCTTGATTCAGGCAAGGTTGAACATAACTTATCCCTCACCACATGCTGCCGCTATATTTTATTTATGGAAATGTGTTTCTTGTTCTCCTTCTCCCCATTCTCTCTCCCTCCGTTTCCCTCTCTCTCTCCCCTCTCTCCCTGGTGGTGACAGTAACTTTATTTAGCATATTGCGCACACATAATGTGCACTCCGGGTGTGCACTCACAGATCGCACGGCCGCTCCCGCAGACAACATATCTGCAGTACCTGTTGTCATGGCAACGACGGCAGGCCCGCGAGCTGATCGCCCATCTCTCTCCGCTCCCCCACCCCCACCCCAGCCCCCCCAACCTCCCAGTGTCTCCGTGGAGCTCCGCAGAGCTCCTTTACAGCAGAGCGGTGAGGAAGGGCCCGTCCGAGCAGCTAGGGGGGGGGGCAACAACATCGCCCATTTTCAGCGAGCGGTCAGGGGGTGTCAGTGACCTGGGTCAGCGGCATAGCGGGATGGCTTTGTTTATTGCTAACCTAAGGTGTTCTTACACAGTGGTATTCACCTGAGATAGCAATGCCTATAAGACCCCCATCTGATGTCGGGTCAGTTATTTTCCTCAGCATTGTGCTGCCCCATGTCTGCCTGTCCCTCTGTCTGTCTTTGACTTGAAATGTTGAGTCCTGTGGTACTGTTTCTGCTAAGAAGGTGTGTTCAATCAAAGCAAAGCCACACAAAAATTTTCTTTTATCTCAGAAACACTGACAAAACACATCCCACTTTGGGATGTTGCTTTTTTTTTCAGGCACATAAATTTTGCGTAGACCTGACCCTCCCTTATTAGCCTTTGTGATTCACGGGTGACAGCGGGAACATTCAAAGGATGGGCCCTGCTCCTGCTAAACTGGGAAAAACCGGCAGAATTAATTTGTCAGCGACCTAAAGCTGTGCTAAGAAGTAGAAAAAAAACAGCATTGGGCTAAGCCTCCCTCTCTGTCTCTGTCAGGGGAAGAGGTGGGGCCGGGCTGGCGACAGTGGCCTGTTTTCGGAGTCCTGACCCCGGGACAGTGGCATGTTTGGGCAGCTCTGACCTCGGGACATTTTTTTTTTTTTGGGTGTTCCTCGGTGACCGCTGGGAGGGAGCGGAGAGAAGTGGCAGAGGCTTGTTGATGCCCCGGGCAGCTCTTGCGGAAGGCAGATACGGCGGGGGCCCGCGGAGCCGGTGACAGCGGGGTCAGGCCCGAGCGGCACCGGCCCCGGCTTCCGACTTTAATTACCTGAAGAGCAAAACATCCCGGCTGGGAGAGTGTGTGAAAGCGGGATATCTGGGGGCCCCAGCCCCGCCGCTCCGACATCCTGCCCCGCAGGCCGGGGGTCCTGTCCGTCCTGCACCGTCATGCCTGGTTCCTGACAGCGGCCTATCTCTGCCGGGCTCCGGTTCCTTCTATTCACCGCGCATTGTGTGCAGCAGGGCTGGGCCAGGAATCGCAGGTTCCTGTTGGTGTTGCACTCTCGCCTCCCAAGCCCCGGCTGCACTGACAGATTTCTCTTGTTTTGTTTTGTTTTATTATTCTCTGTGTGTGTGTGAAGTGTGTGTGTGCGTGCGTGCGTGTGTGCGTGCGTGCGCATTCGTGCCTGTGTGTGTCTGTGGCTGTGTGTGTGTGAGGAGGACTGTGTGTGAGTAGAAATATCTACTGAGCATCACCACTGGCCAGCTGTGACCAGCAGCGACCAGCTGTGACCAGCTGCGACCAGCTGTGACCAGCAGTGCCCGGCGGTTCTTGGAAGTCACTTGCCCTCACATGCACGGCTGCACAGACAGCTTCCCGTCGCTTTGTTTTGCCGTGCTTATGGTAGCCAGAGAAGCGGTAGGGTATTTCCACCGCTGACCAACAGCGTCCAGGACCTCCAGAAATAACCAGAAGTACTTATACACAGCAATTCTTTGAAATTTTGTGATTGGGATCAAAAATGGAAAAACCCAGGACACCATCTAGGGGAAAAACGCTAGAACGTTTAGAGTCTAAAAGTCCCGCAATGGAACGGGAATAGCTTGAGAACATTCTAGTGCATCCCTGAAATTTTGAGAGTGCTTTTGCAAGGGTGTTGCGCACTGTTACAATGAAAGTGTTTTAAGAAGACTGGATGGAAATGGTTATGCTCACTTCCAGTCTTTTAAGATCAGCAACCAAAAACACACTTTCGGCAGCGACACGCCAGATCAAACCCAAATGGGCACGGCCGCATGTCAGCCCGTGTGCGGATCATTTTCTTTCCTCCCTCTCGCTTCCACGGGCTGAGAGGCCATGTTCGGGCGAGGCGAATGTGCTTCATGAAATATGCACATGGTTTTAAATATAGGCCCCGTGAAATCACCCGAGCCCTTTGTCTCTGTCCGCGGCTCGCGTTTGCTCATTTTACCCCTTCGCCATGGCGGGCAGGCAGGTGGGCTCCAGAGGGCGACCCGAGGAGGAGTCAGATTCCTCAGCGGGAAAAGGTGCTGCATCACGTAACACGGAAATATCGCCATCGATCGAGTTGAATAGCTGTTGTACAGACTTAGTAAAGGAGCTTTTATCACATGCATGTGTGCAAGTGTTGATTGAAAACAAACAAAGAAGGTCTTTAACCATTCAACTGTCATTTCTCTATTCAAATCAGATGACAGAAATATTAGTGTGCCATTTTTCAGTAATATTTATGGTAAAATATGCGTTTGTGAACATTTCATGTTTGCTCCTAGATGTCAGTGGAGCAGAGTCCGCTGTTTGGGTGGGGCAGAAGTGTTTCCTAGACTGGCAAAGAAAGGAGAGGTCTCAGCATTTGGGGCCTGTTTTTGTGAAGCCTGTGGATGTCATCTGCTTTAAAGTCTCGTCTGTGGCAGCGGATTCGGAGACGCGTGCAGAGGGGTCTGCCCGTTAATTAGGATCATGGCTTTGCACCGCTTGACAGAATAAAGGAGAATGGCTCTGAGGCCGGCTGGCACAGAGACGTACTGCTAGCTCCACCTAGTGAAGCTCACCGAGCACCTTGTTGTAGATTGGGCCAGCCGTCAGGAGAAAAATTCTGCCACCCCCCCCAACCTCAACAGCCCCCACCCCCAAACAACCATCCCCCCCCCCCCAAACAGCAGGCCTTGACAAGGGATCTCTTTCTTTAATAGCAGCTGTTTGGTAACGAAAAACATCCCAGCCCCGAATGTTTGTTGTGATGACGGCGCTCGGTATAATTTGAATTCCGAGACGGCACCTCTAATACGTGATTGTTAGGGATTGGCCTGTATCCAAATTAATCAAAGGTAGGTCAGAGATTAAGAAAGAACGGCGCGTACGTGATGTAGCAGAATCGGGTTTGTCGTAGCGGCGGCAGATAAAGGAACGCTGAAGAATTGCTCTGATAAGCGGTCGGAAGCACCGTGGTGTGGAAAGAGAAATGCGTTCAAGCGGTTCGCCTCGCGTGGCTAGCGAAACGGCGAGGAAGGCATTCCTTCTCCACCGAGGGGAAAGAGGTGCCCGCTTCGGTTTCGGGAGAAAAGAGGGTTCCCCCCCGCCGCACCCCCTCCCCCCTGTCCTACACGCCCACCCTCAGCCAAAAGTCATTTGTCGGGCCTCATTAGCATTTATTGTGGTGGGTGTACGAGCTGAAAAGGTGATGCGGGTCTGTCCTGAATTGCTCCGGAGTGCGGCGGCGAGGAGGCAGCGACTGTGGCCCGCGGTGCGATTCTGGGGGGAGCTGGGGGTTGGGGGGGGGATGCTGGGGAGGGGGGCTGGTGCAGGCCAGATGGCAAGGGCCTGCGCATACACACAGGCGAGGCTGCGGCTTTTTGTCTCTCTGACCGGGGGGCGGGGGAGCCCACTGAAGCGTGCGCTATTGTCTTCACATTTCAACACTACCCGTCCCCTCATCACGCAGGCAGGGGAGTGAGTGTGTGTGTGTGTGTGTGTGTGTGGGGTGGGGGGGATAGCGGGACAATGCCTTTTATCTCCAGTGCAGCACCTGTTAAGTCAATTAAAGCTCTTGTGAGATGTCGCTTGGATGCTCCAGTTCAGCCGAAAAACTATAATAGAGATGCATTTTTTTTTTTTTTTTCTGGAGAGAGAGAAAGTGAGATTGTTCTGTGGTCTCACCTCTCCTGCTGCACAGTGTTGATATGACGTGGCTAAAGCTGGTGGGCTTGTAGGCGAGCCTTCCAGTGAAGTTTGGCACCTAAGATAGCGAACGCTTCTAATGCTGATCTTTATCTTTTTTTCTATAAAATACATGAATATGCATGCCTTTTATTATCCGCCCTTTTTTCTTCCGTGTGACTGATGCAAAGCTCTGGAGGTTTCAGTGTTAGCTGGGTCCGGCTGTCCCAGCTACCCCGTGGCTGCCTACCTGTGGATTCCCGAACTCGCTTTTGCCAAAATGCTGTCCCCTTTGGACGTTTGCAGCTGTTGCTCCTGCTTCGTTCGGCACCGCGGAAGCCTTCGCTGTGTCCGTGGGCGTGTCCTCACATCCCGGAGGTGGCCGCGCCGACCGAATGCCTTTGTCTCCTTGCGAGCCGTGTCTCAATCTCCCAGAGGCCCGGCCGGCCGCCATTTATCACCGCCTCTCATTGCCCTAATTGGCAGCCGTACTCTTTTGGGGCCTCGGAAGAGATGCAGGCGTACAGGCAGGTCGGGCAGGCCCCCTTGATCCAATAACTGGAGCTCTCATCCCCGCTTTTCGGCGGGTCTGTGTTCCTTGTGGGCTGCCGTAGGAAGGCATTAATAGCTTCCAGCTGTGTGGAAAATCAGGGCCCTGGGGGTTTCAGGGAGGCAGGAGAAGGCGCAGGGAAGCTGGGCTAATTCGTCCTCTTTGTTCTGCACCAGCGGGCCACAAAGCACCCCCGCACACCCCCCCCCCCTCTTCAACCGGTGTCACCCCCAATATTGGTGGTCAGCGGGCGAAGAGAGAAAGGACGAACAAGCGAGCGTTGAAATTCGGACACGAAGGACCCGCCCCTCTGGGCCTGCTGCACCAGCCTCCGTCAGGACACCCACAGCCAGAGATGGAGTGGTCGGGGGTTGGGGGGTGGTGAGGGGGTGTGTGTGGGAGTCACCCCTATTCATCAACAGCTCATTGGCTCATCATTGAGTGCCAGGCCATTCAGTTTATCAAGTCTTGCACAAAAAAGCCAGAGAGAGGCCCTATTGAGCTTTGTTAAAGGCTCCCCGCATGTAAAACTCTCCATTCGAAACCCCTTTGCCCACGTTTTTTTCTCTTTTTTTTGGGGAGGGGCCGGGGGGGTCTTGTTATTACTCTTTCAGTCTGTTAATGCAGCTTGGGCTTAAAGGAGTCTTTTATCGTCCCAGTTTGAATATATATTCGCTATTATTTTCCTCTGCCATTGAAAACTGGGGTGGTGGTCCCCCTTCAGGGGTGGGAGGGGGTCAGAAGACAATTTAGTTTGGTGCATTGCTTTCAAATAAAATCAATGAGGTTGCAACTCTTTAAAAATAACTCATTTAGCACCCAGTGAGCGGGGGGGAACAGCTCCCCATTGTGTGGGTCCTGAGGAGGGTGAGTGAGAGGCTGGCCGGGCCGGGCTGGAGATGAGGCCTTTCTCACACGCCCTGGCCACCGCCACTCCGTCTGCGGACGCCTTAACCACGGCAACGCGTCCTCGGGCCTGACGGTAAGTGATGGTTTAAGCCAGCGTGGTTATAAAAGGAGTTTTTTTTTTTTTTCTTTTAAGTACGCACAGGCATTAAGTTTGGAGGGACGCTCTCCCTAACGAGGCTCCTCTGTCTCGGAGCAGAGCCGGAGTGGTTGGATGTGTGGAGAGTTCCCCCCAGGTCAGCAGATTTTGACTTTGCAGCTTCTTCTGTTACGTTCAAACTGGACTGGAGTGCCACTCCAAACAGCTTACAATGTATTTTTCTGTCCCTTCCCAAAATTAGATTAAGGCAAGATTTCCATTAATATTCTGCTTTTGTGGCTTCTATTTAAGAGAATAATTAACTAAAGTTACTGAGTTGCCCATTAAATAGTTGCGTTTTTTTTTTTAAATATTCATCAGATTTGGCAGGAGGTGAAGGAGAACAGGAGGCAGGCTGTTAATCGCTCGATATGCCTCCCGAGCACAGAACCAAAAGCATCATGGGAGGCTCCGTGTCGGACTCGAGTGTTGCGGCGTGGGAGAGAGGTGGATTACGAGGAGCGTGGCGTGGCGTGGCGGGACGCGTGAGGGGCCGGCGCGGCGTTCGCAGCCAGGCCCCTCGGCTCGCGGTCGATTCGAACGCGGGGGTCCCCGCGGAAAACCGCGGGGCGGATCAATGAGCCGACTGTAATTACAGCAGCCGGCGGGATAGCGGGACCGCTCCCAGCACAGAGAGGGCCACCGAGTCCGGGATAGCCGTCCTGAGGGTCGCGGTACGAATTGGAGTGACTTTCAGAAAGCCGCGTGCTGCTCCCAAGCTTCCACAATGACATTTCTATGAATTCTAATTCACAGATTATATAACATAGACAGTGTTACTATGCTGTCACGCAGTAATTAGGTCTAGAATTGAGAATCTCACCTTACACACTGTAACCGTACAGTGCAGGCATTTGTTAAATGATGCATTCTCCCACTTTGAATTTTTAATGCAGCAATACAAAAACACAGACCTTGTATGAACTTTGCGTGCCACTGCAGTAGCGTTGGAGTCTGGAAGGTGACACTGTCTGGTAATGAGTTCGTCTCGCAGACGTACAGCATTTGCAGTGTGGATTTACTTGCAAACACTGTGTTCCATGATGGCGGTGTAGATGTTGATGTGGTGACTCTCTCTAAGAGGTGCGCAGCTGGCAGGAGGTCCTTATGTGTGCGCGGGGGGTAAAAGCCCGGGCCTGATTGTCCAAGTGTTGCGAGAGAGACGGACGAGGCAATCTCTGGGGGACTGAGGCGAGTGATTGCTGCTGTTTATCAGGAGACCGTCACGATTAGGGCTGCTCTGGGGCACCCACTATGACCCCCCCAGCTCCCTCCCCCACCCCCCTGTCCCACAGTGGTGGCATAGTAAGAGCCTGCCCATGCCAGGTGAGGCCAGCCGGTCATCCACAAAAAGTGCCAAACATGTATGTGTCGTGTTTTTCGGGGGGCGGCTGTGCGATATTAATGAAATGAAAGAAAAGAAAAAGCAAGCCTCTGTTTTTTCCTCCGCCGTTCTCCCACATGGAAGTCATCTGCCGTACATGAAGAAATGCCTTCAAGCTGACAGCAACAGAAAATCCAGACATATGTTAATCACATGCAGTGATGGCAGCCAGAGAAGAGGAGGGAAGGGTGTGTGTGTGTGTGTGTGTGTGTGTGTGTGTGTGTGTGTGTGTGTGTGTGGGGGTGGGGAGTGAGGGGTGGGGGGTGTCACTCCAGAGACTTAAAACACAGCAGCAGAAGGAGACGTGCCTCCTTTGTTAGGAGTCTCAAAATTGATTTTCCCCCTTTTTAATGAAGCGGCTGGTGCTGGTGGTTTTGGCACTGCTGCCGTTGTTTAGCGAGACCAAGTGTCACTCATCGCGGAAAAGCAAGAGCTGCAGCACACTCAGAACGTTTCAGTTTTATATATGGTGTGTTTTTGTTGACAAATTTGCGTTGTTTTTTTTATACAATCCAGGATTTTAGGATACAGTTGGACTGTTTGCATTTTTCCTTCATATTAGTTGGTATCAGTTGTGCTTTAGAGTAACTTAAGCTGTTATGATGGCCTTTGAAAGAACTCATTTTACTGTGTTGCAATGTGGCACCTTAAGCATCACAAATGCTATGTTTAATTCAAACCATATTTTCGTTAATGTTTTTTTGGTGTGTGTTATTCTGAATGAATGTTCAAGTCCGGTGGCTCATAACGAGGTGGTCTGGCTTCTGCAGACACCACAGAAAGCCACACTTCCTGCAATATGCTTCTGTGCGTAAGTGGCTGGAGCAGTAACTGGATATTTGATAAAGTCCATCCAGAGGATAGATGCATCGGCAGTGGTTACAGGAGGTGATTCTTTGGTCTGCATTCCTATATACATTCAGGCCTCCTCTGGCTTTTTAGAGACCACCCTCCCCACTTTCTTTATTCTATTCTGCCCCACCCTCCCTTTCTCACTTTCTATTTTTTCTTTCATTCTCTCCCCCTGTCTTTCTCTGTCTTATCTCCCTTCTTCTCTCTCTCTCTCTCCTATCTCTCTCCCTGTCCCCCATTCTCCCCTCCTTCTCTCTCACCTCTCTCTCTCTGTCTCCCCCTCTCTCTCCCCCTTCCCACTCCCCCTCCCTCCCTCCTTCTCCCCCCTCTCTCCTCTCTCCCTCTCTCTCTCTCTGTGCTGTGAAATGTATGGTGGTAGCAAGTCAGCAGGGTGGGGGTTCCCGGGCAGCTGATATCATTGCTGTCACTGTTCTGCCTGAGCGTGTCTCGTGGCCACACGCGGACCCGTCGCCCTTCGCTCTCTCGCTCCGATCGCCTGGTAAAAGGCCCCAGACGGCCGCTTCCGATGATGGCCCCGTGCGGGCCTCTCCCGCCCTCGCTCCAGAGCAGGGGGCAGTAAGCGAGAGGAGAGGGGGACCCCCGCGCGCCTGCGGCGGTCACTGCACTGAGAGAGGGAGGCCGGGCAAGTCTCTCTGCCTCTGCCAGGATACCATAGCTCAGGATACCAGGTGGGCCAGGGGCTTTGAAAATGGAGAGGCTTTTGACTATGTCTGTGTGTGTGTGTGTGTGTGTGTTTCATACCATGGTGGGGGAGGGTGAACTCTACGGTGAATTTTATTTGTAGGCATACTGTAACTGTAAATGATTTAGTGAACGTGCGGCCAGCTCAGCTGCGGTTGCATGTTTTTGAAGTAATCTCCAATGTAATCTGCGGAGGTCGCGATCCCTGCTTCCTTTTGTCGGACAGGTTTCAGTGAGGGGACGCAAGTGTTTCAGTGCGTGGTTCTGTGCGTGTGTTTTGTGAAGTTCTCTTGCGGATCATTCGGAGGTGCTCCATTAGTCGTCAGCCTTGAAAACGCAGTTGCGTGTGCCCGATAGTGGCAGCGAAGCTGACAAGCAGAAGTTGGGTTTTGCTGCTTGGAATCAGGAATGGAAATGGGGGCTGCCCAGTGGCAGGGTCTCTTTACTCTCGCTTGACCCCTGGAGCGTCCAGGCAGGGTTTGGAGAGGGGCTTGTGTTTGAGTCCATTGACTAGTAGGAAATTGGAAACAGGCTTCATTCTTCCCCGCTGCAAAGGGTAATGTGAGCACAGAAGCAAGGCTCTGTTGTCTTAGCAGTAGCCTCCTCTGGGTGCCTACTGGACACACTGACTGGCATTGTAGAAGGACTACAGGCTGTGACCTGTAGCAGATGGTCATTGGTAGATGGGTCACGATACGTGGGGGACAATGCTTGTCAATTTACAACAGTTCACTACAATGCGGATTGGTGCACTGTGATAAGAGACCATTTCAAAAGGCCGCACTAAAATACAAGCAGTGTGAAAACCCTTACCATGTTGAAACAAGATTAACAAATTCGAAATGAACAATAATTCCATCTTTTGTCTCATTAAAAAAATCTTAAAAAAGACAGGTCAAAAGTAAATAAACCACCTTTGTTTGTGCGCAGAAATGTTGTGCCACTGTTGAATCGCTATCAGACTGATACTGGATATGTCTCTGTGCATGTTGGTGCCTGGGCATTGATTTAGACGTGTGGTCAGAACCTGAAATCGATGGATCAGATGAATTGGACGCACCCCCAGCGAGCACAGGGGGTGGTCACCAGAAGAGCAGCCAATCTCCAGGTAATGCAGGCAAGAAGAGAGGGATGGAGTCAGGGAGGAATAGAGAAAGAGAGAGAGAAGGAGAGCGAGGGAGAGAGGAAGGTAGAGCGGGGGGGGAGGGAGAGAAATAGAGAAAGGGAGAGAAAGACAGAAAGAGGGAGGGAGGGAGGGAAAGAGAGCGATAGGGAGCACGAGAGAGAAGGGGAGAGAGACAGAGAGAGAGAGAGAGAGAGAGCGAGCTTGCAGCTGGCGGCTTGTTTGTGGATGGGGGAGGACGGTCTGTGCCGAGCTGAGGAGGCAGTGCAGTCCCCCCACCTCGCAGATGGTGCCGTGATACAGTCTCTGACGGCTTCCCTCGCCGCCGTGGCCTTCTGGGTGCAGTAGGTACCGTGCCGCTGCCAGTTGTGGCGACTCGTTTTTTTTTTTTTTGTTTCGGCACCGGCTTTGGTGAAGTGCGGAGGGGCCGCCTTGGGATGTTCTTTAAGACGGGGTAGCGCCGGCTCCGCAGACAGCCGGGATCGCCGCTTCAAAGGGACGGACGCTAAGAGGATTAATGACAGCGAGGCACTGAATGGGAACGAGCGCTGAGATATCAATGGAGGGTCCACGTGAGTCAAACGGGACGGCTTTAAACGCGTGAAGCATCTCCCCACTCGTATCTGAAGTGTCAGAGCCTGGAGAGGCAGAAAATGACAAAGGGACAAAAAGGTGACACATCACAAAGATGTGCTTTTTGTGTTGCTTTTTGTGAGCAAATTCGCAATCTCCTCATCCGATACTACAGTGTTAGACCTGTCCCTTATTCCGTGTCATTGTGTTCCTTATACAAGTGTTTTGCATTTATTTAACTGTGCATTTTGTGTCCTACGCTGCAGATTGTTGTCTGAGTATTCGGATATAACAAAACTAAGTTTCCATCGTTGTTTTTTTTTCCTTTCAAGTCAAATTGAAGTCTTGCTGTTATTGTGATAAGTAGTCTCTCGGAAGAATGATAGCCAAGCAACAGAAAAGAACAGTTTGTCTCTTTAGTGTTTTCCTCTGAATAATATGATAGTATGTAAAGTCAAATTGTTACAATTATAGCAAGTTAATTCAGGTGCATTTTTTGAATGCGCTGTTATACATGGAAGGGATTTTTGTGGGAGAGTGGCAGGTTGAGATGGTGTTAGATTCAGACTGAGTGGTGCTGTGCGAGAGGAAGTAGGTGTAGAGAGCACGTAGCCTGTGTTATGGGTGATAAAGTGATGAAGCTGGACCTTGTTGGAGGGTTCTTCCCTTTGTGTACAGGCACAGCAAGAGGAATGGCATCTCAGGGTGAGCCAGGCTGCCCCCTCAGGAGAGGCGAGTGTGTGTGTTGCAGGGGTCATTGTGGTTTATCACGGTGCAGTGCTACGTTGTTGTAGAAACATTGCTTTGTTGTATAGCTTTGTATGTATGTGTGTTTGTGTCATTGCGCGTGTGTTATTGTGCCTGTGTGAGCGTGTGCGCGCATGTGTGTGTGTGTATGTTTGTGTGTGTTTGTGTTTATGTGTGTGTGCGTTATTGTGTGTGTGTGTGTATGTGTGTGTGTGTATTTTTGTGTGTGTTTGTGTTTTTGTGTGTGTGTGTGAATTTATGTGTGTGTTTGTGTTTATGTGTGTGTGGGCATTATTGTCTGTGTGAATGTGTATGTGTGTGTGTGTGTATGTGTGTGTGCGTGTGTGTGTGTGTGTGTGTGTGCGCGCATGTATGCGTGTGTGTGTGTGTGTATGCGTGTGTGTGTGTGTGTGTGTGTGTCTGTGTGTGTGTGTGTGTATGTGTGTGCGCATTATTGTGTGCGCGTGTGTGTGTGTGTGTGTGTGTGTGTGTGTGTGTGTGTGTGTGTGTGTGTGTGTGCGTGTGTGTGCACGCCCTGTGCTCCGGGGGGAATGTCGGAAGCAGATGTGACCGGAGGCGCGCGCCAGGTCAGGGACACTTGAGCAGAAGTGACGCTGGGCTATTTCGGACACCCATCTGCACTCGCGCTACCTCTCCTTCAGGACGAGGCGGCTGGCAGCACGCTCAGGCCCTGGCACCGTTCCAGAGAGAGTGGCGTCCATCTGTGAGAGGACTGGGACTCGGTGCATTAAAGAAACGGCAGCGTTTATTGTTATTGCTGGAGGTAACGCGTGTTGTTTCTGCTGTTGTATCACAGTGTTTGTTAAATTAGTAATGTGAGGCAGGAGGCGCAACCTCTTTGTTTGCGCTGGCACGGAAATCCTCACAGGATAGAAATTCCAAATTCATACAGGTGACATTCTCTGTGCCAGGTTCATTAGGTTAAAGCAACAAACAAAGAGAAAATATTTTGATTACAGTTAATTTTAATTCGACAGTCAGACTATCAATAAAAGAAAGAATACATACCAATAGGATGAAGAAATGGCACAATTAAAGAGGAGGGTTGGCAACCTATTTTTAAGGGCCTTCTTTTTTGTCCTAAAGATCACAGTTGAAAGAAAGTCAAGCAGCTCCCTAGTTTTGTTTTCTTTTCTGAAGGGGAGGTGTATCTTATTTTAAATATTTACTGTTTGAAATATCAGATATCTCTATCAAATATCTCTGTTGCCTATCCTGGTCAGGAATTTAAATACCAGCTCCTGAGCGGCTCAGCTGGCTAAAGCTCCTTCTGAGTACAGGCTGAGGCCTGTAGCTCGGACGACACTTCAGGTCTGAGCTACGTCATTCGCTGAAATACATTAGGCCTCTTACTGCTGAGGTAGCGTAGCGGTATCATGCAGCTTGTCAGGTGCTTATGAGTATCTCAGATCAGGGAGGCATGCTGATTCCTCATTCTTTGTTTGCTCTGCTGGTGCATTGTGGGACTTGTAGTTTTAAAGTAGTCCTGTGTGTGACTGCATTCATTCCACCCCCAGTGTGTGAGAGCAGAGCACGTTGCATTGAGACAAGTCTAATACACAATAGGCAATTCCAGTGTTAAAGGTGAAAAAGGAGGGAAAATGAAAAACAAATGAATTTAAAAACCATGAAGTTTTACCTTAGTTTTAAGGCTGACTTTCCAACATTATACCTGTATTCAGTTTAGGCAGAGTTACAAAGCCTATATAGCATTGTTCTGCTCTGAGTTTCAGCTTTTAAATCATAACTTCCCAGCTGTCTCTCATGTATTCAATGTAGTCACACCTATGACAATCACAGCGCGACATCACACAGTGATCTTTTGCTGATTGGGCTAGACTAGAAGAGAGCTTTTGAGCATCCTTAAGAATCTGGTTACAGGCACCTAAACTGTGCTCCTCTAGTTTCCTGTGCAGGCTGCACTGTAAGCCTGTCCGCCCAAAGCAGTTTGAGGTGATTCTGGTGATTCTGAGGTGATTCTGGTTACCCCCAGAGGTTTTTTTATCATGGTATGCCATTTTTGGAACAACCTGAAATACAGCCTCCACTCAAGGTTTGGGGTTTTTTTGAGCTTTGCTCAAAGCCTGTCACACACCACGTCCACGTGTACCTTATTATTCCAAACTCCTGCAAAATCTGAAGGCTGAGGGTTTTAAAGGAGCAAGGTCTGGAGCAAGCTTTGATTAAGAGAACAATAGAAACAGATCAGATTTTTCTCTTTTTTTTGTGGTCCTGCAGCATCAATCGCTTTTCAGTTCCTCGGCATTAGAAAAGAACTCTGAAAAGTACGCTCAGACGTTAATGCGTTCTGTCCCAGAATCACCCAGTGAGTTGCCAATGACCTTGTTGTTGTTGCCTGAAGCAATCACCCCAGTCTGTTCCACTCAAAGCCATTAGCAACTGTGGACACTGCTGCACACAGATTGTTCATATTTGAATTGCCCTAACGTTAGGTCACACCACCGTCTCCCAGAAAGTCCTGCTTGCCAGATGTGACTGCAGTCCTTATTTTAAGGTTTCGGGAGGGGAGGGGTCAGAGAGAAGGAGATGGGGAAGAGGGGAAGAGGGTGTTTTCTGAATCTGGTTTTGCTTAGTACATATCCATCCTGGGCCACATTTCATAAATTGTCTACATATTTTTCTGAGCAGAGAAATTAACTGGCTGTAATTTCTAACACATGGCCCCTGTCATGTGATATTTTTGAAAACACTTGCAGATGGAGGTCCCGGCAGAAACAAACCGTCACTCTGCCGCCAGGTCGTTCTGTTTTTTTTTTTTTTCCCTCTCTCCTTTTATTCCCGTCTGTTTTTCTTTTACCGCGTATCTGTGTTTTCAGTTAGCGGGGCAATATATTATTAGCTCACATTTTGGTATAGTAAAATGGCATTTCCCTGATGTAAAACACGGACCTCTTTATTATCTGTTGAAAATTGATTTGGCATTTATAGCCGCGGACTTGACTCCTCTTAACATTGGAGCCCGTGTGGGTGACTGTTGCCGAGACAGCCAGCTGAAATTGCGAGTAACGTAGCAAGCAGCCAACGCCTCGGACGGAGGACCGCAGTGGAAGAGCTGGAGGAAGCACATCTGTAATTGCAGATTTGGGATATGCGATGCTATTTGTCGTTTTGTGGGCGTGGGGGGTTCAGGGGGTTAGCGCCTCTAGCACAAATTGAATCACAAGTGAAGCATGCTGCTTTAATTGTCCTGCTTCCTCTGGACTCTGTTTTCCCTGGTGAGGCTGGGAACAGATCCACACACAGACTGGGAGGGTTGTTTGAGTCGTGCAAAGCGTCCAGGTACATCAACACTTCCAGCAGTGGCCTTTGGCCTTTTTGCAGTCTCAAAAGAAGGCATTTTCAAGGTTACAAATTTCTTCTGCGTGGGTTTTTAAAACAAGAGATCATGGGGGTCAGAATTCAGCTGAACCCAATTATTATCCCCTGCTGGAAATAGCACTGGTTCAGGGAACAAAAACAAAAAATAGAAACAAATAACATTTTTCTAGGAGCAGGAACAACACAAAACAAAATAAATTTCCATTGTACCCTAACAGAAATAATGATTACTAACATTAATAACACAAATTTCATTAAATTTTTTCTTTATTGGTGAAACAAGAAGGAGCCTTCCACTGGCAACTAGCCAATATCACTGGGAAGTCCTCTATAATTTTGACAGATAAACACTTACAAATGTGTTGAACCAGTAAGGCAGCAGCCTCACTGCCCAAAAGCCCTTCCATTCTCCTAGAAAGTGACTGTTAACAACATATCCTCATAAAATAAGCAAAAGCATGTGGTGATTTGTGGTACATTACAGATATCTACTTTTTTCAACTAGTACTACTGGATACCTACTTTGTACTTCATTTATTTATTAAGGTAGCTACCCTTTATACAATTTTAATAAGCCTTGCGGCTGTCTGCATTAAAATCTGTATTCATGCCTGGTAGTCAGAGCTACTATGGGCATTTGCTATTATTGTTTTGAAGTCATCACAATCTATTCAGTGAGCAAACTTAAGCACTCCCTCTCCCTCACTTTCTTAAGTGCCTGAGTTATAGATTTATCATCAAGGTAAGCTGACTAAATATATATATATATACTGCAATTACTGCACATTAATGTTGTTAACCCAAACATTCAAGTGTTTCAGCTGTGAAATGAGTCATGTAAATAACCTATTGCAATAACCATAAGCTCAACACACCAGTATCCCGATTATGAAAAACACAAATAAGACGTGTGAGATATTCCCCTAATAAATGGAATATTGAGTCTTATAAACAATTGTTCAGAATATACCTCCTGTAAACTTATGTCTGCACATGTTTCAGTGTTTTGCAAGAAATCATGGGTCAGAATTCACTTGCTAACTACCAGTCATGGCTAACAGAAACATCACCATTTTTGGAGCAGTGAGGACAGTTGTTTGCAATAAGTGATTTAGCTAAGGTGCTAAGGAAACAACACAAGATGAAGCAAAAGCAAGCATCTTCCATGCTGTTCTTCCAAACAAGATAATTATTGGGAAAATTTATGCCTGTCCTTTATAAGGCTCAATCGGGATACTCTGATTAGCATGTGTACAGGAATACTAAAAGTGGCCGTAATTCATGGTGCATGTAAACAGCTTATTTGGAATATGACCATAACTAGAATAAGTACCATTATCCGGAATGTTGTGTGCATGTAAATATAGCTTGTGATACCATTCTAAATCAGAAATAATGGAAAATTAGGGGTTCTCTTCAAAATTAACAATGAGGAAAAAATGACGTTTCTATTCTCTTATTGTCTGTCGTAGTATCCCATTCTGCTTGATGTCATATTGTTTTTATACCATTTACTATATCACATAGGTTGTTATGTTAAATAATTTTTCTGAAATTACGTAAACATAACCCACATAATACTTCCAGATTATTTTGTGTGGTGGTGGATTGCACCGTTGTCTTACTGAAAAAAAAAACAATTGTTACAATGGAGGTGGTTGATTGTGCATTTTTGCTGTTTGCCATTTTCATAGTTTAGCTTATTTCATCTAGAGAAACTGCACAACTGCATGAATTCACAAAGGTGGAATTTGGGGTTGTTAATGCAATATTGTTAAATAATGCATTCAGAGATTCTATTAAATACTTAGAGCACTGTCTAAGTACTCTTGTGTTTTTGCCATGGTGCATAACAAGTGCCTAATATCTCTGTGCACGGTAACTAAAGAAGGCACAAATCTCAAGTCTCTCAATAGAAGTCCCTTTAAGCACCTTAGAGCAAAACCATGAATCAACTTTATTGTTCCTCAGCATTCATTTCTTGTTCTGTGCTTCAGGTCTTTTGGGCCTTATTTAAGCAGATGGTTAAAACAGGAAGGAGGAAGGATGGAAGAAGAAGGGACTTGTATTTTGAAAGGTCACATTTGCTCTTCAGTAAAAAAAAAAAAAAAAGGTTCTCCTTTGAAAGACACATGCACATTGTTCTCAGGTTTCTGAAATCTTCCACAAACCTTTATTTGTGTCAGAAGATGACATTATCATAGATGTTGAATGCAAATAAGATTTAGAGAAAATATGTGTGTGTGTGTGCGTGCGTGTGTGTGTGTTTTTTAACAGATAAATTGCACTGTATTGATCAGCAGAGCCATTGTGTATGACATCGTAGTAATAGTGCTGATGCCAAGCAGGGTTCTGGGTTTTAATCCTGGCTGTGCTACACTCAAGCAAGACTCTGCTGAACAAACCAAGCGCTAATACATGCTGTATATATCTGCCTGTTGCATTAGTCAGATTGTTGTCTTTTGGTTTTTCCAGTAAAACATGAGAGTAACACTGTTCACTGTGAATATGAACAGATGTTACACAAGATGTGGTATTATAAGCATTAAAATCCTTATGAGATGTTTGCATAATAGCTAGCAATCATAATTGAATTTTTTCAACTTAAAAAATGTTGTACACTGTTATACAAGATAACACCGCAGTGCACTTTATCTTTCTAGCTGGGTAAATTAAAATTTGATGGTTAATTGCGTTCCAGCTCTTACTCTATTTGAGACATTATTCATCGGGAGATATTCGTGATTTGTGTTATCCTACCACTGAAATAGATGACCTTGAATTTAGAGGGAATACGACTGAAGTTCTCTCATCTCATTATGCAATCATTCTTTTTTAGTGCAATCTGCATCTGTTAGCCTGCTGGTAGCTGAAATCGAATTAAATGACAATGCTTCTCTTTTTTTAATTAATTCACCTGATCAAACTTCAAAGAAAAATTCTCAGGATTCTGGTAGGCTACATCATACTCTAGTCTGTCTCTATAATACAGCAATCTCAGCTTTCAATTTTGTTACCACACAATATAAATATTTTCCAAAAGAGCAGTATTGCATTAAAAAAATTGTCTTGTTGCCATGACTTCATCCAGTTCAATAGCGAGCGGCAAATTAATGCATTTCATTTTAGTGGACATGTCCATATTAAGCATCAAACTGTGGAACATAATCGTTCAACAGAACTGTCTAGTGAAAGCTCTCTGGCCAGCTGTGGGTAGGAGCTTTGTCCATATTTTGGCCTCAGATATGTCAGCCTGCATATCACATACGAATCACATAATACACAACACAGGCAAGAGCCTGGTAGCTCTGTTTATCACACGGGACCTCGGCTTATCTGTTACTTGTATTCTTTCTCATAGCATTATGAATTTTTTTTTTGTTTTTTTTGCGGCCTGTCCACGGCGCGGTTATGCAAATTTAATGGCGTTTTCCAACAGCGCTATAAAAGGAACACACAAGAAAGTAGTCTGCAGCCTCTTTAAATATTAAATTGCGCAGGTTGTTAGCTGCCGCAGCTGGTAACCCCTGAGCGAGCGCGAGCTGATGCAGTCCCAGGGCCCTCACCTTATTTGATGGGGTGGGACGGAGCGACTGATCGCCACCTGCCTCTGGGCGAGGGGGGGCCCGGGAGGGGCCGCTGCCGGGGGGATCGGCCTGGAAACGGAGGGCCCCCGGAAGAGGTCGGGGGGGATAGCAGGGCTGAGGATCGAACTGGAAATAAATAAATAAGTGCTGGGAACAAAATCTGTGTGTGTGTGTGTGTGTGTGTGTGTGTGTGTGTGTGTGTGTGTGTGTGTGTGTTGGGGGGGAGGATGCGGGCGGGGACATTAATACATCTTCCTGACAAGCGAGAGGGGTTTGATGGGACGTGTACCGCCAACTGTTCCATCTGCCGTTGATGATTGCATGGCGTATTAGCGCGCCGCTAGTTCATAATGTATTCCGGGGGCCGGGACGTCACTTGCATACCAATGGAGCGGCCCCCATCTCTCTGAACCTCATCCGAATTTTAATCATGCAATATGTCTCTCCCTCGCTTGCTCTCTCTCTCTCGTGCTCTTTCTCTCTCTCTCTCTCTCTCTCTCTCTCATGCTAACATACTTTCGCTATCGGCACTGTCCTCTCTCTGCATTGCTCCGGCTCCTCACAGGCATTTTGGTTTGTTTCCTTTCTGTGTTTATCACCTCTTATAGTTAATATTCAACATGGCTATGAGTTTCACTACCCCAAGGTATCTTCTCACAGATGCGCCAGCATCTTCTCTCCATCGACATTTAGTTCATTTACTTCCTGTTGCATTTCTGTTTCATGTGTTTCACATCAATGCAAAAGGACATCCCAGAAGAAAAAGGCGCCTCTCCAAGCAAATATTTTCCGAGCAGTCTGAAATTGATTCTGTTAGGTAAATGTTATCTCAGACTCAGGCATATGCTTAGATGGCTCTCTGCATAAATTGTTTTTAACAGGCGAAACACATTCTAACTCACAGAGGGCTTTGAAACCCATAGCAATTCTGAAGAATGGTTGTGGCTACAAAACTGATTTCTAGTTCAGTTTCTTCAGTTTCTACTCATGTAAAGCAGAGCGAACAGCAAGTATTATTATTATTATTAGTAGTAGTAGTAGTAGTATGGTACATTGGGTAAATCAAATTGACTGTGTGTACTCTTGAAAATAGCAAAAAAGGTAAGTCAGTTCTTTGATATCATCTCTCCTCACAGTGACCAACTTAAAAAAATAAATTATTGATGAAACTTCAAAAGAAAACCTTACCTAGTGATCATTCAAAATAACCTTAGAGCAAAGGCGCTGATTTAGGTTACCCAATTAGTGTCTGTGTTGATGTTAAAGCTCTATCAGTCTTTGAACCAGAGCTGATCATTCTTACTTTCCAAAATAAATATGGCAGATGGTGCTGCTTTCTGTAGAACAACTGCAGTGTGCATCTCAAAATGAGGTTCCATGAAGTAGGCCATAACGTTTCCATGCAGACATGTAATTGGTGGCGCACAGTGCTATGCTAATATCAGAACATATTCAGTTAAAACTGTATGCTGTACAATGTCCAGTATGTGTGCATTTTTGGTTGCTAAATGATACTAAAAATGATACTTTAAAAATTGGAAATGGAAAAATGATACTTTAAAATGGAAATGTATGAGGCCAGACAAGTTGATTAAAACCTGTGGTATTATGGGGGATTTCTCCATTAGGAATCATTGATTTTTTTTTCTTTGTTCACTTTTAAAAATATGTTCATTTCTAATACTTGTAGTATTCACATTCCATCTAAAAAATGCTTCAGCAATGTTTGTCATGTTTCCAATGATGTTTCAATTAGACGGAGGTGCTTAATCCATCTCTTCATACCCATGCATAGGCATATTGTTCTCTCTCTCTCTTTGGCTATTTGATAAGAGAATTATTCTGGTTTAGTCTGAGGCACTCTTGGCTTTACACATAACAGTCAGTCCCTCTGTCCTCACTCAGTCTGACTCCCAGAATGTTACCTTATTGGCATTAGGTTTCCTTTTCTCACTGTTGATATCTCGAAGGCTGTCCACACCACCTAAGCATATGTAGCCATGTAAAGCTTTGAAATGAGAGCCATCTGTTCATTGTACACAGTGAATGTATCCCAGCTACCTGCACCAACTACAGAGGACGTATGTATAGCATATATAAGGAGTTTCCTGACTTGTGCTTTTCGTGTGGGGCTCAAAGCACTGTCAAGCTCTGCCCGGTGATGAAAGGCAGATAAGAGAAGACTGTGGTTCAGGAATGTTGTGTATGTATGAGCCCGTTAGTTTTGCAGGGCTGGTTCTGATTTCTTGAGACAAAGCTGGGAGAAAAAAGAGCCATTTCATTTCTGTGAGTCACCAAGACTTTTCTTGGAACAGGGGTTCAGCACGCTCGGATCCTTATTTGGTTGAAATCTTGCTTAAGGTTTCTGTAGGCAGTCCTTATTCAGCTCAGTACCAAGAGTAAATGACAATGAAGCATTCCAGCACTCAGCCAATTCCCCATCTCCAAGCTCATAACAAACTACGAAGATAATTACGGCAAAACAACAGGCGGTGAGGAATGGCGCTGTAGACATTTTCTCACCTGGTGATTATACAGTAGCTCGTGCAAAAGTGTAGAGAGGACTTCAGAGAAAAGATGATTTGCATGAGAAATGAGGTCCCACAATCCACTGCAAGTTAAATTGAAATGGAACTGCATTAGAGCATTTTACCGTAACTAATGAACGTCTGTACCGATGGAGCCTCTCTGTTTGGGTTTCTAGCCTCCAACAAATCCGCTCTATAACAGAGGGTAAATGTGTCCTAAGTCATCAATTATTGAATATGCCAAGACTTGGTAATTGCTCTTTGCGCTTACTCTATGTCATATTTTTGGAGGATGTGCAGACAAATACTCCAGTATAAGGGATGATGATTCCTCATAAACACTTTTGTGTCCTTATTTCATAAATTTACAACACAACACAAAAGTGTGACAAATGCCTACATGTGGCAACAATCTGTCCCCCCCTCCATCAAATCTGATTACCTTGAAGGGATGTTGCAGAATACAGCCATCAATTTTAAACTTCATTTTTGTGGCAGTACTCTCCCTCAAGTGGTAAGGGGCAGTTAGGAAGGGAGAAAGCAGCTCCCCCCACCCCCCTGCTCCACTGCCGAAGAGGCTGATCCGTCTTCTTTGTAAGCGGTGGATGCATATCGATCAAATCGACTGGCGCGCTTATCGTCGATCTGCGAGGCAGTACAGGTTGCCGCTACAATAGACACACCGGCGCATACCGCGGGCCAATTACTCAACTGTCTCCATAGAAACTGTTTATGCGCCGAGGAGAGATTGCGAGCACGAGGCTAAACCTTTAATGTTCACACTAGAGGGAGCTGATGGGAGGGAGGCTGCAAAATCAATGGTGTACAGGCATAAAACTTTGATCCTTTAATCCTGAATGTAACAAGCTGATCAGTAATGTTGCTGTAGGTAATGAAAAGCATTAGGAGTGAAGTGAAGTTAAGGTCTTTAGTGCTCTTTTCTGCTTAAATTGGCAGCCGAATGCCCTCATTTAATGGCAATCTATATAGGTCTGGCGCATTTTCGAAATGTATTAAAAGAAATCTCTCTGCACGGGAAATTGAAAGCACTCAAGCTATGTTCTCCCTGGGAGTACCAGTAAATCACTTAGCATTTCAATATCCATTTCAGGCCATGGAATATTTATTTACTCCGCATTTGGTTTCATGTCATAATGTACTTACCGTCAGACACACTCTTAATGGTGAAGTAGCTGCCAGATAAATTAACTTTGTGAATGGACTCTTTAATTGTGATCCCTCCTTGTTATCCACCCTCTTTTCAACACTGATTAAGATGCACATAGTATTACTGCAGTGCATCTAGCTTCCTATGTTTCTGTGGTGATTGAATATTAATGTATATTTGTGTCATATGATTGGTGGTCCAACCATGAATACAAAGGCTTATTTTAGTAGTCATACATTAGTGTCACTAAGCTGTCTGCTAAGCTTGTTTCATATTTCACACGCACGATGCTTTTGATAAGAAATTATGTAGGTTTCGCCTGTACTGTGACATAACTTAAAAACCTAGTTAGATCTACATCATAGTTGCATTGCAATGATATCAAATTATTTGAAATTCAGGGTTTTGGGCAACTTGCTTTAATGATGGTTGACAAAATTCACGCATACATTGCAATAAATTCACTGAAGAGAACTGTAACAATACTTTCCTTCTTTATTGTTTTGATGAAGGTTGTCATTTCCTGATTACCTTTTGAAATGGGGTGTTAAAAATGCTAAACTTTCATATGGACATTTGAAAATATGACAATAAGAAAATAAGAACATGTTATAGGCCTTTCCTTTTGGAAAATGATTCAATTGGTGCGTTTGTCCGAGATCCTCACTCTGCTTCTGGGAAAAGCACTGATGCCTTTGGTAGACAACGGGGAGGAGGGGAGGCGGGGAGGAGGGGCGTCGGCAGCCGAGATGCTCCGAAGCGTTTTGCGGGGGCATAATCAAAAACAAACGTGCACAGCGACTGTAGGCCATGGCCATCTTCGCCGGGTTTATATGAGATTCCGGCGACCCCACTGGGGGCCTGTTTTCTTCGCGTGTTTTGGAATGGATCAGAGGCCGACCCCCGTCCCTTTATCGGCTGGCTCCATCTCGCCGGGACTGTGGGAGAGTGACGGCACTCGGGGGGGTCACACTCCTCTCTGGACATGAATTTAATCATAACGCTGACCCGACGGCTAATCCCTCATTACAGACCTGGTACCGACGGCGGCTTTTTTTATTTTGATTGGAATGTTACATTACAATGTTACATTAGAGATCATGTTGAAATGCTTCATTATGTTCTAGATTTTGTTTGATATTGTGATTTTGTTACTGTTACTAGTGTAGTCTGCCCTAGGCAGGGATATCTGCAGTAGATAATAATCATAATAAGTATCGATTTTGTTATGAATATGAGCAACATTATTAACCTTAATAACATTCACAAAGGGTCTTAGGTCTTTTAATCAGCACATGGGTTGTAAGGAGTTATTTAGCTTGTGTCTTCTTTGAGGGCTCATTTTTCTGTCCACACCCCAGAGGCCATCCTTGTGATGTTGTGACATTGCTCTCTTTTAAGACACCAGTGTATGAGATGGGTTCATTTAAATGTTAAAGCCTATATCACTGTGCAATATCTCATCTCTCTCGTCTGTTTTGTAGCCTGTTGGTGTTCCCTTCCTCAGAAACATTAACATATCTCATTGGAATCTAAGTAATTGTTTCTCGACACATTCTTCAAAACTGTGAGAGCCGTCAGTTTGTCAGCTGTCAGAGAAAACCACAGAGAATCACACCGAATATATAATGTAGAGGAGGCTATATTGATAAGTCATATTTTCAGTAGAAATCCTCCCCACCACAAAGAGCCAGTTCTCAAGTTAAACAAGATTCATTTTGGCCTGATGGTTCTTTTTGTAGCACTTGGAATTTTCTGTATTTCATGCTCAGATGTTTGGCAGCCTTCAGCGCATTGAGATCTGATCCGTTGGCCATCGTTTAATTACAGCTGTTATTTTAAGCCTCTTTTTCTCTGATGCTCAAAGGAAATGATAAAGTAAAGAAGCAATTATGTAAAACTATATACTTCCGTAATTATCCCGTTATATCTTTACCTAATAAAATAAATACGCGGCTCGAGTCTCTCCAGCGGTGGAACAAATAAACAGTTTTAATGAAAACCTTGTCTTTCAGCCGGGGTGGGGAAGGAGCGCACGATTTTTGCTCTGGCGGCAGGGGCTGTTATCTGTGGAAGCGGATTCGGGGAAGAGCGCCCGGAGGCGGGGGGTCTCGTTCGGGGTCTGAGTAGATTATTATTGGAGAGCCTGTCGGTTTTGGCACATGTGTTTCAGACCCGCTGCCTTCGTTTGACTCCGTCCTCTCGCGGCTCAGCACCGGTGCTCAGAGACCGAGACCCAGATGGGGCGAAATTCCTGGTCTTTATCTCCATGCTCTTCCTGGCAGGGCCCGACCCTGGCTCTGCTAAAGGTTTGACTTCGCCCGGCTGGACCTGGCTGCCCGGAGCAGACCTTTGGCCCTCAGTCACTACATCTTAGATCAATTTGTTTTCCGCCCAAAGCAGTACAGTAGGTCCTGGGGAAAATTCTGTATGTGGCCACATTGTTAATACTTGTCTACAGCATAAGAATTTACAAGAACAGGCCACTGGGCCTACCCAGATTCATCATTTCGCCTGCAGGTTAGAATGCTAGCTATACTGTAGCACTGTGTCAAGCCTGGTCTTGAACCCTCTAAAGGTCTATTCGTGGTTATCTATTCCATGCATTTTTAACTATCTTAGTGAAAAAAATGCAGTTATTTGTACAACATGTTGGTATTACTTTTAATGAAGGACGAGTTGAAATCTCAACCCTGGGCGCGGTGCGTAATGAGAATTGATTGCGATCTGCGAGCGCGCCTCCGAAATCGATTCGCTTAACTTTTAAATAACGCTCCATCCTCGCTATTAGCCATGAATGGATAATGGGTTTGTCTTTTAAAACTTTTAAAAATGCTGGAGGTCCTGCAGTTCTATCTTGCAGATCGTTACCACAGCAAAGACTCACCTCTGACTTCAGCCACTCTCTTCCTCCCCATCTCCAGGTTACCCCTGTGTAAGCAGAATAGTAATTACTTGAGCCGAGTCCAAGAGCTGTCAAAGACGCTTGTTTGCTGTACCTCTCATGAGACACTCTACCAGGCACCAGTGTCTTTTTTTGCACAAATGGAAAAGGATACTTGCCTGTGAACGTCGATGTGTTAACACATCATCTTAACAAAGACGCACCGGTACAGATGACAGGTTAAATAGAGCTGTAACTAAATAAGTTACAAAGTATTTGATCCTGGGTTAAAAGCAATAGCTTAAATTATCAGTGTTTTTATGGTGTTTCTTTAAAGCCATGCTCATTTATTGAGGAGTAGTCCCCGTCATTGGCTGAGAGGAGAGTGTGGCAGGGCTCTCTCCACGTCCCACCTATGAGAAGGGTTTGTCACAGACATCACCCTGGGTCTGGAACATGTCCCTCCACCACCCTGATTACAGCACGTCCCGAGAGTCCACCTCCACAGATAGCATTCGTTTCCCTGGAAGGACCTCCCTTCCCGCTTTCTCCGAGACAAAATGCTGCACTGTTGACTTTCCCGATACGGTTGAGCCACTTGCAAGGTCGTGTGAATGGCTAGATGGAAACAGCTAGGTTATTTACAGCTTTTATCAGGTGAAGGTCTTGCTGGAACCTGCTTTTGCCTGTTTCCAAGCACCTATTCCCTCCCTTTGAACTAAAAGGGCATTTGTGCTAGAACATGTTATATTTCCATGATAATATCAGAACCGCACTCTTAGTGGTGGGAGGGCACATGGAGTAGTGACAAGTCTTGACATAAAATCACTACGCCCCACTCTCTGAAGCTAGCACCCTAACTGACCCCACCGGCACATACAGATGCTGGGTTTGAGCAGAACTGTGGGACTCGTTAGGGTTTCCCCTGGAACAGCCGTGCGTGAGATATGTAGGCCTTCAGAGCCTGCCGGGAGGATGGATGGATGGATGAAGTAGCTATCATTAGCGGAGGAAACATCTGTCCGTTTCGCTGTACAGGTGCAGAGTCTGTGTAGCCTGGGGAGTGATGGGCTGCACATCATCTGAGCCTCCCCTCAGATCAGAGCTTCAGCAGGGGTATATCCTGTGGCCTCTGGTATTCTTTAGAACCTGCTGACTGGTTTGGGCGTGTCTTTGTCGGGGGGTTTGAGTTAGGATAACGCTTTGGGGCTTGCATCACAGATGTGATAATGGCGATGCGGTAACCGTCAGACCCTTGATCGAGGCAGGCCCCGCGATCATCTCAGGAGAAGCATGTGGGGCGCTTTCGTTCGTGCACAGCTCAGCTTTTTCGCCTAATTGGCCCAAACCTGTCACATGGGGTCACATCGCTAATCAAGAGAGACTGCACGGAGAAGCAACATCGCCTAGGGGATGATGGTCATATTGGGCCATCTGTGCTTGACTTGTATTGTTACCGTTAAAAGCCGGCTGTATGAGCAGGGGTACGGGTCTGAGATGTTGTGGATGAGGGCAACTGCTTATCAAATGAATGTGAGTAACATTTCTCTCTCTCTCTCACTCTCTCTCTCTCTCTCCAGATCGTACTGAGAAGCGCTCCACCATGCCAGACTCACCTGCGGATGTGAAGACACAATCCAGGTTGACTCCGCCCACCATGCCACCACCTCCGACCACACAGGGTGCCCCCAGGACCAGCTCCTTCACACCCACCACGCGTGAGTTCGAACCCCGCCCGTGTCCAGAGGGGCTCTCTCGCTGAAACTCCTCACCGAGGAAACGGGGCCTCTTGGGCACGGTCCCTGTTAGCACTAGGCCAACGCGTTCCATACGACTGGCCTGGAACAGCGAATTTATCATAGTTCAGTCAAGACATGCACTAATCAAGGTCGCCTGAAATCCCAGGGTGATTTATGTTTTAAACGATTTCACTGGTGTAAGCATCCACAGCATCGATCATGCTCATTAAAGCCGAGCAAGCCTGTGTCTCAGCGGATCATAACTTCATCTGTATTCAAAATATACACTATAAAAGCAACGCTTGGACTTGGAAAGTCTTTTTTTAAAATCTTCTTTTTAAAACCCTTGCTGAAAACATTACATCAGAGTAATTGAAGAGCTTTTGTTCGCAGTCGAAGATGCCAGATCCCTTAAAGAGATCATTTGGAATCTGCAATTAGCACACATACTGTATAGTTGGCTCCCCAGCAAGGAGGAGTCTTTAATAACAAGCTCTAATTATAAATTCTGAAGGTTTAACAAAGCGAGTGCTTTGATTTTTTCCCCCTCATGTAATTGTTACCAGATGTAGCTGGAGTATCTTGTTTCTCCATTATTGGGGAAAAGCTATGGGGAGTTGAACATGCAGCTTAATTTCATTAAGGGATGGAGTTTTGTGTTCTATCCCTCATATGGTGTGTTTTGTTGGCGCTTGTGAAAAAAAGAGCTTTTTTTTTACTGGCTGCATTTGATTTTGCTTTTGACATAACCATGCTGAAGTGTTTGAGTAAGGTATTGTTATTGGTATGCCACATCTTCCAGCAGCTGTAAAAATTTTAAATGAATTTTTTTTCATGTTTTGCCATTTCTGTTCAGTGTTCAGAAATGTATTACAGCTAGCATATACCATATAAACCTATCAATGTCATTGTACAGTGGAAATACTGAAGAACTCTCTTTTGTCCGCTTTCGCACCCAGTAACCAATGGCACCAGCCACTCTCCCACGGCTTTGAACGGGGCCCCCTCTCCGCCCAACGGCTTCAGCAACGGGCCTTCCTCCTCCTCTTCCTCCTCGCTGGCCAATCAGCAGCTCCCCCCGGCCTGCGGCGCCCGGCAGCTCAGCAAGCTGAAGCGCTTCCTCACGACGCTGCAGCAGTTCGGCAACGACATCTCCCCGGAGATCGGCGAGAGGGTGCGCACACTCGTTCTGGGCCTCGTGGTGAGTCCGCCGCGCAGAGATACACAAGCTGCAGCAGTGCTTCTAATTCAAACTTAATTATTTGCCTACAATAAAAAGCTGCTGGGATTCCAGTCTGGCTATCTCCTTTGTTTGTGCCATTGTTTAACGGTTTAGTGATCAAACCTTAGATCTGCCCGCTCTCTGTAAAATTACAAACCACACATAGAGACAAGCTGTGGTTTAACATGCCAGAGGTGAGTGGGTTCCACTCCAAGTGGAAACGTCCAATAGCATTAGTCATTATTTTTGATTAGCAAGTGAGTATTTGCTGCATCTGGCTTGGATGTGTGTTCGGAGATAAAATATGATCCAACAAAGATACTGAACATGTGTTTCAGCTCTGTTCACTGATGAGCTGATATAAATGGCAAAATGTTGTGCAATGATGATTTCAAAAGGGATAATGCTTTCAATTACTGAGTTTGAATGAATGGATGAATCTTCTCGTCATCCGTAACACTGTCAAGAAATTTTTGCAGTAAAGGGGAATTTTTCATTTTATGTTTCATGGTTTTTTTCTCTCTGGATCCGCGCACGGTTTCAGAGTGTCCCCTTGGCTTTTTTCTCCCTCTTTAATTCTGTCCCCGCTCTACTTTATTGAAAGAGTGACACACTTAATTAGCACTTGCTATGCTAAAGGAAAGCTCTGGAGGATTGCAGGATGTCAAAACAGAGCTGAGCAATCTGGGGGAACAGATGTAGGACTAATGTAACAAAATTCAGGTCTGGGAAATGGAGGAGGAGGCTCTGGATTTCTCTCTCTCTCTCTCTTTTTTTTTTTAAACTGGCATTTTTGAAATTGAAAATAGTGTCACCATGCTGTCTGTCTGTTTAAATAAGATAAACCGGCGAGGGGCAGATAAAAAGAAGTCTTTTTTCGTAACTAAATGAGGTGAAAACCAATTCAAGCCAGCTGGGGTAGATATGCGCAGCTCCACCAGGGGAGAGCACCTTGTTTGCTCGGTATCATTATTGAACGGATCAAACACCGTCACCCCCAGCTCCACCTCCCCCTCCCCACCCCTTAAACACATTACCACGTCGTGCATACGTGCGAAGGTATTTAAACCATCTCGTATCTCCGCAGAAAAACAGGGCTCCACAGTTAAACATTTGCACTGTTACTGCAACCTGCGCACGTATACCTGTATCTCATTTCAGTGTGACAGTCCTGGAGCTGCTGGCGAGATAGGCGGTGTTTGCTCATGTACTGCAGGGGTAAAAATGAATCATCAGTGCGTGGCTTCGCTGTAGTCCACCATGTGCTCTCCATTATACGTCTACATCCTAAAACCGTTTGGTCTTCAGCAGGATATAGTTTTGCTTCCAATAAGAAATATTATCACGTAATGTTTTCCATGTGTGTTCATGTGTTTTTCTCCCTCTCTCTCTCTCTTTTTCTGTCTCTCTCTTTCTTTCTCCCTCTCTCTTGCTCTCTCTCTCTCCTAGAACTCCACCCTAACCATAGAGGAATTCCATTCCAAACTGCAAGAAGCTACGAACTTCCCACTACGACCTTTTGTCATCCCTTTTCTGAAGGTATTGCACAACCGGCAATGATCTGGAAACCATTTGAATGGCTCAGGAGCTAAGATGCAGATGTGCATATTTCTTTACCTCTTTTTTTTTTGCTGTTGTTAAAGACTTTGAATGGGAGAAAGGAGTCAGGCATAAATGGATACATGGGTTCCCCGTGAGCCAAGAAGCACAGAATTTCCTGTTCTGTGGGATTTGTTTTATTTTTCTGTAATATTTTAACTGGAAAGACGTGATTTAAACTTGCCCGAGGTAGCTATACACAAAGCCTCAGCTTCGTCTGCCAGAAGTATGGCCTGCCTTTTTCCTCTTGGTTTGACGGACTCCAGTTTATGGTCTTTGAAATCAGCCCACTTATACTTTGTACAGTAGTAGCATCTTACCAATACAATGTTAAAATCTTAAGATGTTAGTGTTACCACATGGAAACCCACAACTGTGTCAGAGAATTGATAAACAGTTGTACTTATTGTTGTTGTTCAGTATAGTTAAGAAGGGCTTGGAACAAAATAATCATAATTCAAGAGGTGTTTCAGAATGAAACCCAGAGAATTCAATTGTTGGACATACCAGGCTCAGCAGATACCTTTTACACACTGAGCCACATCATAGCCTGTGTCATCTCTATGTCATCCTCATGGGGATGATATTCATTTTAATTGGAATGTTTCAAGCTGTGAAGACCATCTTTGTTCGGTAGAAGAAATTATAGTGAAGCCAAAAGGCTTATTTATTATAATGGAAAACAGTGGTTCAGTTATTACCAACTCCCTTGTGGACTGCATGTTACTTGTAATTGTTTCAGTTTTTGCTGTTTTAACAAATTTTTTACTTAAATGTCACAAAGAATGGTTCTGTGAGGTCAACGAGGTTGAAAAGGTCTGACAGTTCATTTTTTTGGATAGTAGGGAAAACTCATATTAGAGGATTAAATAACGTGGATTTACTATAGGTTGGGGCACCACAGTCCTCAGCTGATCCGGGTGAGATACTGATCCATTCCCCAACATTCTTAGAGAATTCTTGGAACATCCAGTCTTTCGCATTTCATGTTTTTGTTTTTGGTCTTTCCCCCTGCCCTGGGGAAATGTCAGGATTTCCGCTGTAACGGTGACATGGTTTTTCTATCCCTGCTCTGAAATCCGGGCTCTTGAAGCAAAGATCACCTTTTATCTTATTCATAAGCAAGTTACGCATGAGAACGAGATGGAGCCGCCGCCTCTCGCCCCCCCAAGCCCCCTCCCCACCCCCCTTTTGTGTGTGCGGTGTCATTCTCACGCGCCTCATCGTCTCAGAGGAAACTCTGGGGCCAACGCAGCGCTACAAAAATCACTCCCATTAGAGGTCGTGGCAGCTGACGGATGGAGAGAAGCACACAAGGACACTGCCAGAACCCCTCTCACTGCAGTCTGCCATATGGCCACTTTATCATTGAGTCAGAATGGTTGGAGTCAAAGATGCAACTTCTTTTTTTTTTCTAATTTTAGTGCTTTTCCTCAAAGGAGCCTTTAATGACAAATACCATATGGCTGTGAGACCGTGGGTTTTTATAAGTGCATTCAAACGCAGCTGCAACAATCTGCATTAGAGCCTTGTTTTCATTAGTCTAATGCCACCTACCGACCTCCTCCTCCATTCTTGTGTTTACAGAGAAGCGTTTACTGGAAGGATATTACACACTGTTCTAATGAGCTAATCTGGGACCGAAACGAGAGCCAAAGGGATAGCTTTGTATTGCCATTTTTTTGTTATTCATTTGAAAACCACTTGTATGGTCTCAGTAAATTAAACCGGTTTCTTTTTTTTGAGAGAGTTCATTATTTTTTTGTGATTACGTAAGTCTAGATCAAAGATGAACTGCAGAACAAAACAAATACATACAGTAAATGCGTGCTACCAAAACAGTGTTAAGGAAGACCTACAACATGGAAACAGTAGTTTTCTCTCACAGTTGAGATTTTAAATGTGTATCTGGCTGGAGACTGAGATTAATTTAATGGTCGAGCAAACACCAAATAACTGCCCTTTACACTTTATAAAAGCTTGGTATGTCCAACCAAACACTTTCTCTGTGTATTTTTTTAGTCTTGCAGAATTACCCAGCTTGCCTTTAAAATGGATTTGTTTTGTGCCAGCTGTGCTGTTTTGTGATTTGAATAGCAGTATGTATAGGACAATACAAGTTATCAGGCTGTGTATGGTAGACATGCGTGAGCATTGCCTCAGCGTGCAGATAAGTCACTGTGAGTCTATTTAAACAATATATAACAATATAACAATTATATTAACTAAACATAGATTTCATGCCAAGGGAACCCATTAAGAATGAAACACATTAAGGACGGGACAGCTAGGATGCTCTCGGCATCTATAATAAGTAGGCAATGCTTTACACAGACCTACTTGTCGGTGTCAGTATTTAATGTAAGCGTGAGGGTGGGACGGTAAGTGCAAGCAAGCAGACGATGCTAAGATGAAGATCCCAAAGAGCAGGCCAGACATCTGCTTATAAGATGCTCCGCGCTTGGCCTCACTCCTTGTACTGCTGCCCCAAGAATCCTTTGCTTTGATTGGCCGGTGTTCGGACTTGTTTCAGCTCCATGGGCAATTACGCTAGTTGGATAAAAATGTCATCTGAGAAATGTCTGAGAGCGGCACTTAAAAATAATGGTGAAATGGGGGTGCGCAGGGCCTGGGCTTGCCTTCTGAGTGTGTCAGACAGTGCCTTTAATTATCATCATATTGATTTTTTTTCTTCATTACTGCTTTGTTGCTCAATATTTTCATGGGCAGTCTCACAGTATGAAAAGTGAGCAATTAAAATGACCTTCTGTAAATGGAAGCGTGGGGTTAGCGGGGTTAAGGTAATCCAGGTTTGCTGTAATTGTCATCGTAAACTATTAACAGACCATTAACTTGAGCAGTTATTGGCATGGTCAGTGATTGGTGATGTTCTTTTTTCTCCCATATCCATAAATTATTTTTTGAAAGATTTCCTGTATGTTCAAAGAGGGATGGGAGGCATTTCTGTCACTGGCCAGGAAATGATCTGATTAGAGTCATTCCTTTTTCTAAATAACAAACCTTGACTTATAGCGGCCTTTCGTTTCAGCAAGGATTGGTAACCATAAATTAGTACCTGTAATAAACCGACTTTGATTCAGTCCGCTTCTTGAATAGCAAATGCTGAAGAATTGACGAGAGTGCTCCGGGTTTGTTGTGTAGCTCCAAGTTTGTGTGTTTGCTGGAAAGTCCTTCAGAGCCCTGTTTGATATTCAGCGTATGGTAACAATTCGATTGCTTGTATTCTTGAGGACGTTCGGCGATGAAGCAGCAGAGCTGGGCTGAGTGTAGTCAAGGGCTTGGAGAGAAAGCTCTTATTGAAGTCTCTCTGAAGACTCTCGGAATATGGGTAGCCATAATGGCCCCCCGTGTCATTAAAATTCAGTAATGGCCTCCTATGTCTCTGGATGAAATAATGAAAACCTTTCATCTGCCGTAAAATGCTCCACGGAATGGCTTTGAAGTTGTGCACTTCTGTGTGTGTCTCTCTCTGAGTGTTTACGAACGGTTACCTCCTCGCCGCCGAGGACAAAACAAAATGCCATCCACTTCCCAACTGCCTACTTTGATGGCATTTCCTGCGTTTATGGTGGTTTACTGCCACCTTCGAGTCACAGGGAAGCCCGAAAGTGCTGTCGCACTTGATGGGTCAGAGAAGCTTTGGATCATATTCAGAGAACTACACTGGAGCTTGGGGCAGTGCTGGAGAGACCTGAAAGGATGTGAAGAAAAATGTTGCACAGAACACAACCATCAGGAACGTCGGTCTTGCTTAAGATTTTTTGCAAGTACAAGCAAAGAAAGCATGAGCCGAGATGGGCATTGGAAAAAGGAGAGGGAGGTCGTGTGAGATAGGATCTAGGATCAGGCCACGCAAACTTGCATGGAAATGAAGTGTCGTGGCAGAAGAACCAGTGCTGATCCCAGACAACACTGTGTCTCCCCCTACAGGCCAATCTGCCGCTACTGCAGCGGGAGCTGCTGCACTGCGCCCGGCTGGCCAAGCAGAACCCGGCCCAGTACCTGGCCCAGCATGAGCAGCTGCTCCTCGACACCAGTACCACCTCACCCGTGGACTCCTCCGAACTGCTCATGGACGTCAACGAGAACGGCAAAAGGAGGACTCCTGACAGGTGAGGCAGAGACCAAACCCCCCCCCTCGTCTGGACCCTTTGACCTTATCTCCTGTTCTAGTTGTAGAGGTCTAGCCGTGCAATAGAGTGACATCAGTAGTAGGCTGTAGGCATTTAGTTATGACTAAGGTGTTTCGCTGCGCAGAACTCAGCAATAGCTGCTGTAATGGTGAACACAATTAATCAAGTTAACAGCAAAGTGCTTAATAAACTTTCTCTTAATCTGCTGTTTTCCGATGAAGGTGAATGTAGAGTTAAGTGTGAAGTGAGGAAAGAGACTGCGATTTACAGCTGGTGCCATTAATTTGGCACGTCTTGGTTTAAAGCTCCATGTTTCTCTGCATCATGGAAAATCAGATTATGCAGTTGCAAGCTACATGCCATATGTGCTATAGCATAATTGATCTGTATTATTCCTTAAAGTAGCACTGGAGAGGGATTTTTCTATCTTCGGTGCGAGCGTAGGAAAGGGGTTTGTGCTCATCATTTGAAGGTATCACTTTTAGGCGTATGCCCAGTTCTGTTAAAAAATATGTCGTGGTGAACAGTTGGGTCTTTGTGTCGCAGCATGAAATTACCCAGGTTCCCTGGTGGCTTTGGCCATATAAGCTGCAGATTGCAGCTCCCTGGGAGGACGGGCCCATCGTGGCGCACGGATCCGGAACCACCGGCTCGCGCATCACCGCCCACTTTGTGCTGCGGTCCGTTTTTTTTTTTTCGGAGGCGCTCTTTAATGGAGCAGAACCAGACATTCCTGGAGGATTGTGGGACACATCTGGAGAACGCGGACAGAGTCCCCAGCCAGCGTGTGGCTGGCTTTCTGATTTGGTCCCGTAATGACATGCTGTTACTCAGTCTACTGGAATTGCAATGAAACGTGCAAGCCAGTTGTGATGATCGTAAAACTAAAGTGAGCCTTTTACCGAAATGAATAGGTTCTGTTATGAATCGCAAGAAAGGGAGGAAGAAAAATTGGTTGCACCATTTTCTAAATACAGCACCCAGCAGATTGCTCTGGCATATTGAGCAACTGTATTTATATATTTATTTTCTGTTTTTTAAAAATATGTCTGTGTTAACAGTATAGGTCTTTGGTGTGTTGTTGGAAGCCTTGCACGTGATTTGTTTTTGTAATTCCTGCATATTTCTAAGATCTGAAATGCGTGGAGACTGAGCCTAGGGACATAGGTGATAACACATATAGATGAGCCATTGCCCCAATCCGGCTTGCTAAGCTTTTCTTTTTCTGCTTAGCTGGGCTTTGCTTTGTTATAGGAAGAATTGGAATGTTGGAATTTGAATGGGAAACACTACTCTTAATCACTGAACACAATGCAAGATTATTCCAGGCTGTTATTATCAAAGGCAGTGGGAAGCATATGCTGTAGGTACTGCATATAGAGGCTTTGTGAAATTACATTAAAAAAATGTAGCTTTTTTTACAGATTTTAATCAAGCAATGTGTGCCTCATCGCCATGGGTATGGTAAATATTCTATCGCGGCACTGCATCGTAGTTAAACTTAGCTGAGGCATTAAATATGTCTTAGCAGAAGATGGAGGAAGGGGTTGCTCTTGCTGGGGGAAGGGGGAGATTGTTGCAGTGCATATGGCTTGCCGAGAACGAGGCTTCCCAGTCCATAAAAACAGCTCATTAAGACCTTCAATCTGTTTCTGCCGTGATGCGGGGAGCCGTACGTCAGGAAAGCAGGGGGCAGGGATGACATCGCGGGGGAGGGAGGGGGTTCTGGGGGTCGGGGACTCGCGCGTGCCCAGGGGAGCGGCAAGGGTGCGGAGGATGCTGAAACACGCACAAATCAGCAGCCCTTCCGTCTTCGAATTCATGGTCAGCCACTCAGGCATTCCTCTGCATTCCCGTTCACCGCGCGGTTGACATTTCTCCACGGAAACACGATAAAACACACTCCCTTTTATGGAATGCTACAGTGTGCAGGAGCACTCAAAAGGTGGCAGCGTGTGTTTGGTAATGACTGTGCCCTGCTTTCTGTAATGTGATAAAAGACTAATTTAGACTCTGCAGCAGTGGGCATTTGATGGGCCCTGATCAAACAAGTTGGGTGGAATTGCTTAAGCTAGTAAAGTGACTGTTGGACTCTTTTTAAAAGGCATACTGGTGCCACTCTTTGGTTTACAACTATTTTCTGCTTTCTCAAATGCTTCTTGCTCTCAACTGTAATGCAAAGGACCAACAAACGTGTTAAGCAGCAATCACTACACTCATCTGATGTGTCCCAACACATTCAGCTCTGTATGACTCAGTTCCCTCTCCTAGACTAATCAAATGCATGCTGTGAAGGTGTTATGCTGGTGACCTCCTTCCGCACACAAGGCAAATGTAGCTAATGTCACCCAGCTACTGAATAAAGTAAATGACCCATTCAAGTACCAACTAAAAACTAGCTTGTTGACTATAGCTATTGACAGCTACCAGTCTGCCAGTCAATAGCAGTCTCTTTATGTGGAGAGGTAGAGTAATATTGAAGCAAGACATGTATCACTGAGATATGCGTATCAGAGATTTTAGGTATTTTTAACCAGGACAGTTCTAATCAGAAACCTTTCTCAAGCATTAGACCATCAGGCTTGAATAGCAGAAATGAATGTAAAGACGATGCACAGTGAAATTTCCCATGAACGATCTGAGTTTCGAGATTGGAGATTCTAAGTGATAATGTTGCTAACGTCATCTCTCCCAGTATTTCCTCGAGGCTGTATTTCATCCCTGGCCCTCTGTCCCGCGTCTCCGCAGAACCAAAGAGAACGGCTTCGACCGGGAGGCACTGCACCCAGACCACCCCAGTAAGAGGCCCTGCACGATCAGCCCCGGCCAGCGCTACAGCCCCAGCAACGGGCTCTCCTACCAGCCCAACGGCCTGCCTCACCCGACGCCGCCCCCACCTCAACACTACCGCCTGGACGACATGGCCATCGCGCACCACTACAGGGACTCCTACAGGCACCCCAACCCCCGCGACCTCAGGGACCGCACCAGGCCTCTGGGTGAGTGTCCCGGGTCTTTCAGCGCAGCGACCTCTCGGGCGGATCAAGAAGGTAGCGTATGTGCAGGGTCAGCTGCAAAGAGCCAGGTCGCATCCCCAGTCTGTTTTGGTTAGGCTAGCAGGGAGTGCAGCGGCGTTTTAAAGTCATTACTCCGATGCAGAAATCAATAAGGTCAAAGACATTAAGGATCGCTCTTGGTCTTAAGCGTGTTTGCCTTCGTTTCTTGTCAACATCCTGCGTGAGGATAAATGGATTAAAGAATTCTAATCCTCAGTTTATAGGGCTTTTGGCAGGAGCACGTTAAAGTGGCATTGAGTTCTGTTTAGGCCCACGCACCAATAAACAGAACCAAAATGTGAAGGTTCTTCTCGAGGCCAGCAGATCGGCAACATGTTCAAAAGCGACAGAATGCCACAGTAGTGGAGTCTGACAGCAGCGCCTCCAAGATGGGGGCGGTGACCGAGGCAGGGACCGGAAACAAAGGCCCTACTGAAGTAGCAGAGCTTCCCCAAATAGACCTGGGGCAGTCTCGGGATTAGATGTTTCCAGACGAGGCAGCGCTGAGGAAGTTCAATAGTGCAAATTACCCTTTCTGAAAATCCAAAGCGCAATGATGAATTTGCTCTGTGATGGATTTTTATGGGTGACCGTCAGAACCCCCTCCAGTAAGTAAGAGGCCTCCAGGCAGGGAAGGGTGAGAACAGATGCTCAGTGAGGGGTGTCAGGACGTAGGGTGAGGGGTGTGGGTGGTTTGGGCGATGGTGACTCACCGCGGAGGGACTGACGGGGGAGTCAGGAGTAGCGTCCGGAGTCATTTGTCCCCTCCCTCTGACAGGGATGCACGGCACGCGACAGGAAGAAGTAATCGATCACAGACTCACCGACAGGGAGTGGGCGGAGGAGTGGAAGCACCTTGACCATGTAAGAAAAGTAATAACATTTTTTTATTACTAAGAACGTCCAAGTGTCTGTCCGTGTTTGTGTTTCGGAATTACAAGGTATCCCCATGCATTTGTGCACTCTGGGTAAGCAGCAACATTGTATGTGTTCAGGGAACATGGATTTATGGCAATCAAAACATATACAAAGTATTTTAACTGTCCTCCAGTTGATTTCCAGTGCAGCTTTTCTGTGGTAACCCACCAACACAGCCATGTACATTGCAAGACTCTTATTTTTAACTAGCTTTATTCAAAATGTTAAGAATCTGAGTGCTGAGATTCACAGCATCAAAAGTGTTTTTGGGAAATAACTTGCTCTTCAATGTACATACTGCATGCAGATTTATAGAAAGGATTCAACACAGAGAAGTACTGTGGAAATTTCTGTGATATTTTTATACTCTGTGTCAACACACCCCAAAAAGGCTCTGTTCATTAGTGTGTACCCAGCATGCAAAATATTAGGAGATGCAATGTAGGCTTGGCAGGATTAGATTTGAATTTGTAAACACTGTGAAACAACAAAGTCCTTTTGTTTTTAAATGAAAAATTACACTCATGACACAACCAGAAAAGCAATTGATTTAAATCTAAAATTATGTTTAAGGTCTGTCTATTTTAAGGTCTGTTGTTTTTAAAGATATGATAATATTCCATTACAATATAAAAAGTGCTTTACATCAGTGTCTCTGTGTAGCCTGAAGACACATACACACACACGTCAACATCATCCTCAAATAAAATGTTATATTAATACATGATATTAGGTATTACATTCAAACGGTGGAAAAGCAGTGAGCATGACATAATTGCAAATAAGCATCTGGCATTGACTTTTGAAATGTACACAACTGTGCTTTTAAAAACTGCATTATAAATCAGGAGCAGCACATTCTTGTTTCAGGCACGGTGACTACGGCCCTTAATTAACCAATCAAAGCTCTTTGAAATTTCTATCAGGTTCATCAGTAAAAGCAAAATGAATTTGATTCTGCCAAGTTGAATCTAGGACTGTAAGATTGTTGTGCGTATTAGCAAGTATGTGTGTGTATGTGTACATGCTTAATTTTACTTAATCTATGTGCAAAGGCGCCTGTTAAGTTAAATGATAAATTTGCTATATTGAAAGGTATTGTTCTTACAAATGGCGTGTTGCAGTTTGACTGTATCCGTTCACTCTGTATCTGCCCTGAGCCATGATACCTCTGCTTGGCCTCCCAGGCGTTAGCCTGTGTACTCAGCATGTTTGCCCCCCCTCCGCAGCTGCTGAACTGCATCATGGACATGGTGGAGAAGACCCGGCGCTCCCTCACGGTGCTCCGCCGCTGCCAGGAGGCCGACCGGGAGGAGCTCAATTATTGGATCCGCAGATACAGCGACGCAGAGGACCTGAAGAAAGGCAGCAGCAGCAGCCAGTCCAGGCAGCAGAGTCCGGCCAGCCAGGACGCCTCCACACCAGGTGCTGAGCCGGGCCGGCCGGGTGAGGCCAGCGCCGGGGACGGTAGACCCAGTCTGGTCCCGTGGCACCACAGAGGCCAAATGGCATTGCCACGAAGTGAAGCAGACCATTCATTTCTTCCATTCCTGGTGCTCGCTGGGAATACTCGAACAGCAGATCATTACCTTCTCCTTATTATGCCAACCTGATGGCATCAGAGTACTTGGTGGTGTATCAAGTATTTACTTGATGTTTTGTATAGGTTTTAATGTTAATTAGCTATTGAGCTGACTTCCATTGGTTTGTACTTAGTTATATACTACATATGGGATTCTAATAAGACCTTTCCTCTTGCCTTGTAGAAATACACAGGGAGCTGCTCCACAGACCGGTGTCAGGATACGTGCCTGAAGAGATCTGGAAAAAAGCTGGTGAGCACTGCTTGTATGTGTATATCTCTGTGTAAAAGGATGTATGTCCAATGGCATCGGCTTTGTCATTCCCTCTCAGATACCTTACTGCAGCTTTTATCCAGAGTGTCCCTTGGAAGCAGGGGGGGAAATCAAAGGGAAATTATTCAAACAGATCCTTTTTGCTGGCTTTGAAAAAGAAAAGCTTTTAAACTTCAGTCAGTCACCTCGGCGTCTGTGTTACTGCAGAGGGAAACTTGGACAGCCGTGCAGCGCTTGAAATTATTCTTTGAGATATACAGTAGCCAACCAATAAAATTTCACCAAAAGCTGTGTTTTCGCATCCAAATATGATGTCAGGCCGTAAAGTCATTTTAATAGTCCAAAATATCAAGGAATCTAAGCATGTATTCTCTATAATAGTCACTATTTAAACTAATATTATTGCTAGTATTGCCATTCACGTTTGCTTTTTTGCTTATGCATCACTACTGCTTTTACTGCTTTCAAGTCAGTATCCTTTATTGTACTGTAGCATATGTGGACAGGAAATGATAGACTATGGTTTCTCTCAAAAGGTAGAATATGGAGTGTGCATGAACATTTATAAAACACTTGTGTGTATAGGCACGATAGACATACTTGGCTAATTGACTTAGAATTACATCTCTCTCTTTTCCTTGAAATCCTAAGAAATTACATCTTTGAAATGAATTATGTATCACAGTCAAAGCTCAAACCACTTTCCCTAGCAACTAATTCCAATTGCATATTTTTATTGCCATCATCAAGCAATCCTCACACAATCCTCAAGTATATTTAGCAACATTGCTGTTGCTTCCAGAAGCTGAACATATTTGATTTAGGTTGTATGTGGTTGAAACCTTCAGTGGGGTATAAATTCAGTTCAAATCTAACGAAAACACGTTCTTCGGTCTGAGATGCCATACTTGGTATGATTCTGTGATGTATGTGCTGTAGATTTGTATTGCTCAGAGGTTTATGGGATCTCTTGTGACATAATAGGCCCTCATTTAGATTTTAATGGATGACTCTTTGAGCTCTGAAAGACGATGAATTATATTGACATTTCATTCGCCGACTGCGTTTTCTCGTCTTCTCCACATTCCAAAGGGGACTCGGCTTATGAGCAAGGTGTCAGGCAGGATAGAATATCATTCAATGTAAATGGTGGAAAGGCTCCAAATTGCCTTTTTTCTCTCTTTTATGTCTCCCAGAGAGGGTTGCAGAAAATTCAGAATCTATGACTTCTTGCATTGTTTTTTTCCCTAGCAAATGCAGAATGTTTACAGTTGGTAATAAATATTCAGGTGCCTCTCACAATGTCCTACCAGTTCTCATTTACTGATCTGCATGTGCCTTTGGGACCACAATAGAAATGCATAATTTAAATATAAATTGCCTGATTTACATATACAATTAGTCAAGCTGCAGCCTTGATCAGAGCGCAGAAATATTGTCCTGTTGCCATTTTGATGGAATTTTAATTGACCTTGAATATTCAGAGTAAAATTCCTTATAAGTCTTTGTACAAATATGATACATTTAAAGAGTAAAACCTGTTTAAATCCCTTTAAACATTTTATTTCATTATTCACAGAATGAATGTAAAAATTGTATAGCAAAAAATTGTCTGTACTTGTGTGAAACAGGTTGGCAGTGATATTTATTTTCTTTTTAGAAATGGATGTTTGCAATTAAATAAAAAAAAACAATTTATGTACAATGAGAAAGTGTAAGGATGTTTTCATGGTATTTCCAATCATTTCTACTTCTGCTTCTGTGAAATAGGCCACAATCTTTGACTGTAGAGATTAGACTGTACTCAGAATCAGCACCTTCACTGAGCAATTGGAAGCTGCAGCTGAGCTACTCAGGATCCTGAATTTTGTTTTTCATATATAATTATTTCAAATAACGTAGTAAACATAGCCTTGATGATAGCACAGTTATATTCTTATGTTGTAATGATGGAAATTGAACATGCATATACAGATGTGTAAGGATACAATGATGATAATTTGACACATTGCGAGAGAACACACTGTACAGAGTCATATGTTGTTGGTCACTAATTTGACACACATTTCCAGGGGGGTAACTGCAAAATCATGGGAGACTTGAGTTTTGAAATCAAAGAATTTTACCATGCACCACTGCTTCACGACTCTGAATGATGATTCCATTCATATGCTGCAGTCTGTGTTGCCATATAAGGCTGAAAAGCACTTGACATGCAAAGTCACCAACAGTTTCTGTCAAACTACTTGGCTGTTTCTTTCTGTTTGTCATGCATCTGTTCTTTTCTGTAGTGCCTGTTTTCACACAGCTGTAAACCGTCATGCCCTGGCCACAGCTGAATAAATTCCTCATCTTCCTCTGTCCAGTGTGTACTTTTAGCTTACTGCTTTTGTCATTTGCTTGTTATCTTTTTTTACTCCATGACTCCCTCACTGCTTTTTGCTGTGACTCTGCGCTAAGGAAACACTAACAGCTTGCAGAAAAAAAGCTTATTTTGATGACACTGTTCATGAAACCCAGCAGTAAATAGAAACAGTGAAGAATGCAGGACTGGCGCTTGCAAGACCGATTATCGTCGTTCATTGGACCCGACACTACACAATCCAAGGTGTTAAGATGAAGTGCGATTTCCATGAGTGCGTGCCACATTTCAGTGAGAGTCTACGTTGTAAAAAAAAAAAAATCTATATTGTAATGTGTATTTGTGGGACACTAGTGCGGACCAGTCCTTGAGGGAAGGTCTCTTGTCTTTCAGAAGAGGCTGTGAATGAGGTTAAAAGGCAGGCCATGTCAGAGCTGCAGAAGGCGGTGTCGGAGGCGGAGCGCAAGGCCCACGAGATGATCAGCACAGAGAGGGCCAAAATGGAGCGCACGGTCGCGGAGGCCAAGAGACAGGCGGCGGAGGACGCTCTGTCTGTCATCAACCAGCAGGAGGACTCTAGTGAGGTAAGAAACCCATCCCCCTCTGTAAAATGTCATCATTGATCTAGTACATAGGGAAACCTGGTGAAGGAACCGGCTGAACGTTTCTGAGTTTTGCTGTGGTGTCAGGCAGTCACAACCCTCAAAGTCTTTAACTTAATTTGGAGTTCTAGACTGCCTCTCTTTGCGTGTCCCAAAATACAATCAAAACAGATGATAAATAAAACATTCTCTAAAATGCACATGAACAATGCATTATCCCAGCAGTGTAGACAGACGTTAAATGGATTCAGGTCCATGTTGTTGAATTCTGGGTGTATATTCCTTTACAAAGTTATTTCATCTCAGTTGATCCTGTAACAATCCATCTTCATAAATGGAAAGTTAATTTATTTAATTCTTTTGGAGGAGATCTGCTTTAACACTGTAAGTGTGCCTGCTCAGTTGCCTGTAGCTTTTCCTTACTACTTAGATGTTAGTTTGTAATGGTACTAATCAGGAAATTGGAAAAACAAAAAGGTGGGTGGTGGTACGGGCAGCTAATCTCAGCAGGGGAGTTTAATCAGTTAACCCACATCTGAGATTAATTACATAAGACATGTTTATGTGACCTTCACCCTTGAGTATTACTTCAGTAGCTGTTTATAAGCACTCTTTTTTGTTTCAGGTAGAGATTCAAGAGTCTTTGAAGTTACCTGGTTTTGCCTGTAAGGCATATTTACAGAGTTGCTTTATGTACAGTACAACCTACGCAATACTTTGCCTTGCTGCGTGAATCTGCATGCTTTGTAATGTACCAAATACAAATGTATCATTAAACCATTTCTGTTGAAACAGTAAAAATAGGACTGTGTGTGTAACTTCGGATTCTAAGAAAAACATATTTCCATTCATGGGAAATATTTTGTTCTGTACAAACCAGAAAAGTTTAATATTAGCCCCATGCCCTTTTGTTCTTCCAGGGTTGTCCTTTTTCTCTATCCATAACTATATACACATTAAGTAGCGTTACTACATAGTGAAGAGGCTTGGAAATTTGTTCTGAAGTGTCCATCAAAGTATGATTTTTAATTTTTAATTGTATTTCTACTGATAACATGACAAGGCCAATCCAGGGTGATTATATGCCATATGTTGGAAATTTGTCATTTTTTGATGTCTATATGTTGTGGTAAAATGCCAAACACAAAAAACAGTACATAGAGTGCTTGGCAGTAGGCAACCCCAGTGGAAAAATGAGCTAACAGTTATTTTAGGTAAATATTTTTCTTAAGTCTGTACTTACTGTACAGGCTACTTACCAAAACCCATTTTGATTTTACATGAACTGACTCCAGTTGGAAAAACAGCATTTCAGAAAAGGTGAACATGGATTCAGAGTGTTTTAAACATTAAGAACAATGGTCCTGATCTAAATGTTGACACAAATGCTTTTGGTTTACATAGTTTGTGACCCACAGGTACAAGTGGGCAGGACTTACTTTCCTTGCAATGCTGAAAAGTATTAGTTATTTGGTTTTTCACTACACTTGGAAAGCATCAATTTTAATTCAATTTTAATTCAATTTTAATAATTCAACTTTAATGAGACTACACTCCAGTACTGTCAGCATTGCTGCTGATGTTTTGATGTGAAAGCAGTACCAAAAAACACTCCTACATCTGTTCTGACATATTGTTGTGTTTGAAAAGGTTGGAAGTTTGTATGTTTGCATCTTCAAGGAAAAGCTTTATAGTTCCCACTCTCTGCTGCCCCCTCCGTAGAGCTGTTGGAACTGCGGGCGCAAGGCAAGCGAGACCTGCAGCGGCTGCAACACGGCGCGGTACTGCGGCTCCTTCTGCCAGCACAAGGACTGGGAGAAGCACCACCACGTGTGCGGACAGACTCTGCAGGCCCAGCAGGGCGAGGCCCCTGCCACGGTCAGCTCCTCGGCCGCGTCCAGCAGCGGGGCGGGCAGCCCAGTGGACACCCCGCCCGCCGCCACGCCCCGCTCCACCACCCCGGGCACGCCCTCCACCATAGAAGCCACGCCGCGCTAGAGCGGACCGAGTCCGGCCCCGCCCCTCCCTCCCCGTAAAACTCTTTCACTTTCCTCATTCGCTCAAAGATTTTAAACTAAGAAGCTACAAAGAGAGAGGACTTGTCTTGGAGTAGACGTTTGACACAGAAGGCCAATAACGGGTCATATTGACTTGCCATGAAAAAGAACACAAAGATATTCTTTGTTTTTATTATTAATGTCATTGTTGTTACTATTAATATTATTATCATTGTTGTTGCTATTTTAGTTCCCTGTAAATACAAAAAAGGAGCCTGAAGAGACAGCAGAGAATTGCAGACGAGTACATTTGACCTCCCCTCTGTTCTTTTTCCAGTAGCTGGGATCTGAAACTAGTTGACCTCATTAATAGACGCTTTACCAAACAGCAAACCAAGGGATTACTAATTGCTGTTGAAAGCTACAAGGATAATATTCCGTGTGATAAAGAGACACATTTGTTTTGAACAATAAACGAGGGAGGGGAAGAGAGAATAAGAAAAACACCCTCAAGGGCACGAGTGTTGGACGGAGGGGGCGTAAACATTTTGCTGGGAATATGGAGGGCATCCTTTGGTTACTGTCTGAACTCCGGGCGCCCTCAAAGAAATACGCAGATGTGCACCAGATTGGAAAGAAACCCAGATGTTCATCCTTTTTTTTCCCCCGACTTCAGAAAGAAGCGTAATAATGTCCAGGTCAATGGATCGAGAAAGAAAAGAGGTTTTGCAGCAAGGTGGACACGCACAGAGGAATATAGCGCCAGATCGGGCAGGGGGGAAACACACAAAACACACATTCACGTTTTAAACACGTCCCTTCCATTCCCGGAACAGAACGGCAAAGTCAGCCGTCGCCGGTGTGGCGAGACGGAGCCTCACTTTGACGTCGTCTGGAAGCAGAGGGCTGAAAAACACCAGATCCATCCATGAAAGATGACCGTCTGCCTTCTGGATACAGCTCTGCCCCCTTAAATGTGTTATACTCGCTCAGCCCTGATTTTCTCTTTGGTTTCCTAAATAGTCCTCATGGTGTAAAAGGAAAAAAAAAAACACATGTCCTGTGCAGTTTCCAATGGTGATTTATTGTATATGTGTTGGACAATTGTGAAGATGCATAGTAGTTTAACCATGCCCACAACTTTAGGCTCTTTGTTCCTAGTTGGTGCAAAAAGAAAAGTTATCCTATCCGAGCTGCTTTTATATTTGTATGTATTAGTGATAGTTCTCTAGTAGTTCTACCAGAAGGAAAATTCTTTTTTTTTGATGTCCTCAAGAAAACTCTCAGAGCTGCTACTTCACTCTATTCAGATCTTTTTCTGAGAACTAGCATGCTTCATGGAATGCTAACATAAATGTTTTGTACAAGGGATGTACATAAATGTATTTGCACTGTCACAAGGACTCTAGGCATGCATCTTTTGGCAAACTCTTTCGGTATAGTTCCATTTCACACTGATTTAATCTGTAGTATTAGCGTGATTTTTTTTTCTGTAATAAGGAAAATGTAACAAAATCCACTATTGTTGGTGATGTTTTCTGAGCAAAATAAGACATCATAACTTCTTTCTTTTTACTTAAGGGCCGTGCATGCACATCACTGAACGTTTGTTAAGTATTGTTGTTTTTACTAAAAAAAGGAAAAAAAAGAAAAAAAAAACTAAGAAACTAACGTTCCAAATGCAGAGGTGTAGATTGACAGCTTTAACACTGCTGAATGCCAGGTTACACAGTATTACAAAAGAATTAAAACATGGAAGTCAGCCAAAGACAGACACGAAGGACCAAAATCTGATTTTCTTCAAGTCAAAAGAGATACACTCAAATGCACGATTATTTATTTTTGTTTTAACCAAGCTATCATCAGGTGAAACCAGTTTCAGCAATGTTTTAATAAAAAAAAAAAAAACCTTTAACCCTTTCCTGTCCAGAACCAAGACCGGCACTGCTCAACCAGTTTGGGGGAAATAATGGTGAAGGAAGTGGATAGGTGCACTTCACACAGATGTTAGATGCTTCCCTTACACACAGTAGGATGTGTTCTGAAAAAAAAGAGCAATAATATCCACAGTAGCTGAAAATCTTATGAGGCTTCCATTCAACAGAAAATTATAAATGATAGGAGTTTTTAGATTCTTCATCTGACGTTTTGCTTCGTTTAGACATTCATCATTTGTGGTTTCAACCCTCAAGAGTACACATATAATACTGGGAATTTTAAAGCAGTGCATTTTTTGTTTTAATATTTTAAAGAACACCAATAAATGCCAGAATATTCTTTTTTTTGCTAAATGCTGTTTATTTTTGCACAGCATAACAGAATTATTATAGAACAGCATAAATCAACTTCAACCCGGTCAGCAATGGGAAGGAAGAGGGTAACTGACAAGCACTTATTCACTTACACAGCAAGTTTTTCTCCCAATAACCATGGTGCTAATAGACGTGTGTTTGACCTTTGACCTCATGGAGGTGGCCTGATGGTGGCTTCGGGCAGTCTGATCGGTGGGATTCTCATACATGCCCACGCTGTAAGCCTACGTTCTAGACTCTAAAGGGTTAAATAATCCAAAAAGGTGTCTGACACCCAGTTACGTTTCCTCAGAAGCTGTGATTTTACGTGAAACGGCTAAGCCATTTCAACACTAGTGTATTGTGTATTTGAAAAAAAAAAAATAAAAGGATCAGTGTGTTATGTTATTGCATTTCAGGGCAACCTGGGTAAAAAAAATTAAAAAGGAAGACAAAAAAAGAAGCGAATAAATGAAGCTGAAAACTCTTTGAAGCTCTATCTCCTTCTCTCCTCTCCTCTACTTCTGTTTTGCTACAAGATCCTCAGTGGCAAAAGTTTCACTCTACCTCTGACAGCATGTTAATAGAACCAGTTGCTGAACAGATACTGGTCTAGTCAAACCAAATGGGCACAAGAGAACAGGAAAAAAACCAAAACTTTAAGCTCATACAGCTGCAAAACCATATCACTACTTGGTAACAATGCAGACCTCATAAAACGAATGAAGAAAAGTGAGAAAAAAAAGAAGAAGAAAAAAAACTTTTGTTATGTTCCTTTATGCTTGTCACATATACAGATCACCTGAAGTATAATTTGTAGGTATAACGAATTAAAGACCGTGACTTAAAAGAAGATGTTGACTCTATCTGATGTAGTCAAAACAGTGGTCGCTGATGGGAAATAATGGTGTCCTCATTTTATCCCTCTTTCTCGCTTTCTCTCTCTCCTCTCTCCTCTCTCTCTCTGTCTCTCTCTCCCTCGCTTTTCTCTGTTGTTAGACATGCTATGGTAGGCCGCCTGTCGATGTGTAGGCTCATATCATGGGGATTCTTTTTTTAAAAAAATAATTCAAAGTGATTAAAATAATGAAGGCTGGGTAAATGACGCATGCCTGTTTCAATGATGTATCAAGGTGGGGGAAAAGTTACTGCAATTTCCAGTTTGTATAATACATAAATAATTTTTAAAAAATTGTTGGAGGTGGTGGAAATGCAGCCTGAAGTGATTTTTTGGGGTGGGAGTGGGAGGGGTGGGGAGGGTTCTGAAAGTTTTATTGTGAAAAAAACTTAAACAAATTGAAGTTGTTGTGCAATACTTAATTCAGACGTGTACCACAAGTTAATGGTAGACTAACACTGGGGTTGGTCCTTCATCCTGCTTTGTCGGCATACTCTTGAGCTTTTAAGTCTACTATGTCGGGACTGTGGTTTCTTGTAATTCTTTGTTTTTGTTTCGTTTTTTTGTTTTTCTTTAGTTGGACTGTAACGTATGGTCTGTCAACCTGTGAAACTTTGAAGTATGATTCTGGTATTGTTGTACTCCTTACTGTGTAATAAATATGTTAAAATCTGTACCCAGAGACGTTCAGTTCTTGTTTGTTGTCCTTTTCTCTAACTAAGAGGAGGCTATCCTGAAGACCAGAGACATTCAGGTTTCTAATAACCCTGGTGATTTATCAGAAGCTGATAAATATTTGAACACCTGGATTAGATAATTGGAAAAAATATACATGAAGGAGAATTTATGACTTCAATTAACTAATTAAGTCATTAGGTGGAATGAGAACCCACAAATATTAAAGGACTGAAGTTGCTTTCAACTGTTCTGATAGATATTCAAGCCAAAATATTGATAAAATTGTAAAATGATGAACACAGCTAAATATTCTTTTATACAGCAATATGCTAAATGTTTGCAGATTTTCAAATGGCCAGTTAAATAACTAAATAAATGTGAAAAAAACTAATGCTAGCAGTAGTTTGTGTGACTGTGGGAAATGCTTTTATTTTCAGTCGAATGAGTTCCAGGCAGTTATCACTTTTTCTGGTTGTCATCAGGCTACACAAAAAGAAAGATTTACACAAAATTACCCTCAAAGGACACTGTGTGCATAAAACTCTCAGCAGACATGAAGGTCTCCAGTCCTTTTCAAAGTAATCTTTGTTAAAATTTGTACATATTTTTTGAACATATTGTTTGCTCTTCATACAACATTCTCATAACTTTTCTATTTTATAATACAAAACCTGCCTTTCTGTCAGTTATGAGATTAAGATGTTCATCTTTACTGTTGAAAAGTATGCAAGTCAGCATGGTAGGCAAAACATTTATTAAAGAAATACACTCTCCTGGACATCTATGTGACAGACAAAGGATATGTTAAGCATTACATTGCTTTTGATCAGAGAGACCCCTCTGTATTATCTTCCTTGTCATGCTTCAGCTGACCAATTGGATACACACCAAAGCCACATACAACAATCAGTCAATCACTAGGACCACAGACAGTGACAATTGATTTCTTAATATTTCACTAGTGGTTAAAAAAATTGTGGGGGCTCATTTTTCTATCATTAAAATTTGGTTTGGGTGCCTTGTTACTTAAAGGATTAAAAATTTGCTGTGGAAAAAAGGCATGTCACATTAAATATGATCCAGATTGATGAAAAAATATGTTGTGGTTTTCAACAGTTATTTTTCACCTACTGTGATGTGATTTTTCTTGAGTTTTACTACTATTCTGCAGTTTTTGTTCTTTTGTTGAAAGGGTGGATACTATACATCTCCTTTATGCAAGAAAATGAGCACAGGAACATGACAAGTTTAATGACAAGAAGAGGCAATTCAGCCTATATAGGCTAGTCATTTTGCTTATAGCCTAGACTCTACAGTACATCTAGCAATATGCCCAGACTAGTCTTGCACACTCTAAAGGTTGCTTCCTGAGAGCTATTCCATGCATTAATAACCTTCTGTGTGGAAAAATACTTCCCAGTGTCAGTTCAAAATGTACCTTCAACTAATTGCCATGGTCTCTTGTTCAAGCAGAGTTCTATCAACAGAACAGGAGGGCATTTATTTAAAAGTACATTTCTCACATACACTTGGAGGTATTTTTTTCCCACACAGGGGCTTATTATACGAATAGAATAGCTTCCCAGGGCAACAAAAGGAATCATCGGTCATCGTAAATGGCAATTAGTTATGAAGACTCTCTCAGCTAGACAACAAACAAGAAAATGACCATTGCAATTCCATTTGTGTTTCCTGCAGTGACCCGTACACATTCTACATCTCTGTGTCTGGAGCAAAACAAATTATTAAATGCAAAATTATTTTTCACAAACCACTTCATGTGTCAGCCGCTCCAGAAGCATTCAATCCACCAACTGAACATTGTAGTATTATTGCAGTTGACATCTATGAGTTCTCCAGGTACGCCCAACTTTTTGCTCAGTTATTCAATTTCAGCTTTGCCAGTACACCTGCTATGGTCTGTGCAGGGATCAGACCCATGACTATCCCAACCTAATGGGCAAATTGTGCTGAGAGAAAGAGCCCACACACTGGGAAATAATGCCCCTTCTCCATTTGGGTGCCAAGGTGTCTCCAGACAATTCCAAGGTGACCTTCACCCACCAAAAGCCTCCCTGTTTACTACAACATGAATATCCACAACAGAGCATAGGACCAAGGACGTGGGAGGAGCTACTGTTTAGCGAAATGACCACACAAAATTTCCCACCTACTGTGCCTCCTCAAGAAAATAGCTACATACGACAGAGAGATGTAAACATGGAGGGCTTGAGAGAATTTCCCTGCTTGCACATATCCGCAGGGAAAAAAACATGCTGCATCGTACACCAGGTATGTAACAATGCCAAAAATTTCATGACTTACTCCTGCTCAACAGCACAGCCCGCCAGCAAAGACACACACAAACCAAAATCTTTTTCTGATATTTATGGCACGACACACTGGCAAAAAAAAAAAAATTAATCAAACTCCTATCATACCCGAATCATTGTCTTTTCTAATCCTGATCCAATGACAACATCTACTGTATTCCCTGTCTTGTAAAGTACACAGCTCAAAGCTGTTTGGAGAAGAAACAAAGCGACTGCCAGCGGTGGGTCATCCTTTATGGAGGCAAAGTGACTGAGGGTTCACTGGATGGTTTTGATCAGCTGTACATACAGCTTGCAGGTCCATAAAGTAATGCAGAGACCTGATGTTATTTCATCCAGATGGCCGTGTTATTGTGACGCTGAAGAGCAGATAATGAACCATTGTCCACTACTGGTGTCTTTCTGGCCTCACACAGCACTTTGTATTTGATATATCAAAGAAAACAGGGCAGATTGAGTCACGTCATTCACTCATAAGAACAAATTACACTGTGTTTGCAAGGTTTTTTTATTCATTAAAACAAACAACCCCTTTAGGTTTACTGTGATTATAGGAATGTTTACCCTACCTTAGGCACTCTACCATTTGATTTTCCTCCATTTGTTTCTGAAATCTTGATCTTGCTTTTCTCTAGTTCCCAGTGATAGAAGAAACTGTTTCATATTACTTTTCCATATCTCCCCAAAGTCCAGTGTCTTTAAACTTTTTATCTGGAAGACAATCTTTTTTAATGATAAAAACTTACCAAAGGCAGGGTATAGGATGTCATTTGTGGTGTTAGGACAGTTATCCCTATGCTTTGGAATATCTAATATTAAAAATCTATATAAAATTGAATGCATAATGGATATGCCTAGTATTTTCATTATGTGAAATCATCTCACTTGGTTTTTTTTTTTTATACAATTGTATGTGTGATTTTCACAGGTCCCCACAGACACAGTCTTGGGACTGAATCAGTATTCCTCCTTAATTTTCATTTACAAAGAAGTGCTAGTACTATACAAAAACTCTTTTATGATGTTGGTGATAATTGAACTTGACAAACTTTGTAAAAAAAGTAACGCATTTTATTGTGACTCAAAATTAAGGATAAGTGTGGATTGAATTCAAGGAAAAGTATAAACTGGAATTGCCAAAATGCATTTTTTTAGCTCCCAATTTGTAATGCTGGGTGACGTAAGAGTAAGAAACAAAATTGGAAGAACATACAAGTTTACTGACTAATATAGGCAGTCTTTGCATTTCATATTCAGTATATTTTATATTACACTTATTTTAATAAATTTGGCATTACATTTATTTTTAATATTTAATTCAGTGGGCATGAATTTCCATACAAGCAAAGCATGAAGGTTATGTTTGATGTGGTTATAGTGGTACTTTAATTTCTTTGGATTGTGATGAGAGGAACACACCTGGCTGTGGGCCGAGGTTGCTGACCCCCCGTGTGGACACCATGAACAAGGAAAAGAAAGGGGAGAGATGAGGTGGAGAAGAGATGCTGTGAACAGCTGACATGGAAAGGAAGTAATAAGTGCAGTTTTTTGCCTGTGGATGGGACCACTTTGTCTAGGTTTGGTTAATTGCGTAGGGATTTATTTTTTTAATTGTTAATATGACTATTGTTATTATTCTTCTTATTATTGGAGATGATATACAAGTGTGGATTTTCCAAAACAACTATGAAACAGCCTAATAAAATTTAAAAATGGAAGATCCAGATTTCTCAAGCATGAGTGATCTGCAGTAATGAGCACCTGTTCTTGCATGCTGTCCGATTTCAGCTTAGCTGCTGTTGATTAAGCCGGTCACCTCTGAATCACGCTCCAAGCAGCCTTCCAGCAATTTCAGCCCAGCACCAGGAACAAGCAGGTGGGGATTACTGCCGTTATTTTAGCCACAATATGTTCTGTAATTTTCCGTCTCTGCATCTGCATCAGCCTCGGACGGCACACTTTGCATTCTTAATGACAGAATTGTGATGTTTTAAGAATGTTTGTATATTTTAAGCACATGCATATCAGATACCCAAGATGAATTTTCAAGTCCCTCTTTTCCTCAAGCCCATTTTAGGGAGTTGTAAAGAAACTTGAAACTGGGCCCCATGAACTTCTGAAATCTAAGCTCCACAAAACACCTCTGCTGTCATGAGCCAATATGACCAGTTGCAGTAGGTGTGATATGGCTACTTACCCAAATATCAGTCTTAACATTTTCAAGAGGTATGTCTACATGTGGCTGATAAAAATAAAACTTGTAATAATAAAAATATAAGCAAAAGAAAAAGACCACTACTAAGCAAAGAAATTATGTAGTGTGCTTATGAGTTTCTTCTGCTGTTGCTATAAATGACTGATTACAGACTTGCGCCTTCCAGCAAAGATTATCTTACTGCATCTCCCAATGCGCTGGAAGGCCTCTCAAGGCGTTGTGTAACCAGTTAACTGCGGTTTTCCATCCTGCCGTTTGGGTTTTAAGGAAGCGAAGTGGGCGTGACGCTCAACTCCGGAGCATCCGCAGCGACTCCATGTTTGCATCCCGTGAATGCGCCCTGCTTCCTCTGCTTACGCATCCAATTAATCAATATTACGGCGTCCGCTCCTGTCAGGAGCGGCAGCGGATAGCGCAGCTGTGGGGGGAAGCCGCGTTCACGCCATGCTGATGCCGGTGTGAGGCTTCTCAAGGATACTGCTGATCCGCTTTTCCCCAGGGCGGGACGCGCTTTGCTGATGCCGTTATTTAATGCTGGAGAGTTTCGCAACTTTCGAAATGTTGACGTAATTCGTGTTGCACCCGCTTTCGGAGAGAAAGGCCGGCGTTTCTCCCCAACTATTTCATATTTAATACCTGCATTTTCCTGAGAGGCCGTTTCTACACCACTTTGCCAGCTGGTGTCCCAGGGTTGAGGGCAGTGAATATAGGCATTGGTTGGCAATATGAATGGAAAAATGCAATGCCATACAATGTCATGTGGTCAAAATAACCAATCATGGCATTCCAAACAAAGATGTCTGTGTTATTATGTTATGTTGTTTGTAATTGTGATAATGCATCTTCCCTGGACATCAGATATGGGTTACAGAAATTCCTCTGGTTTCCCCCTTAGTGACAATCCATACTTTACCAGTATTTCCATTGCATTGGCTTCTGGTGTGAATGTTGTCAGTCTTCAAAGCCAGTATTTTGCCAGCATTTTCAGTTTGAAAATAACTATTGCGATTTAGTTTTAAAACTGCATGACTGTAATGTTTCCCCTACACAATCGATGGGTGCATGTGCTCAATACCATAATTTAATTCATATGTTATTAAGCACATGTGTGGTGCCACCTTTTCAAATTAAGCAGTTGGTTTTGATTCAGGGATACACGTTATTGGTACACTTTGATCACAGATGATGGATAATGTGGGTAGTGTTTTGTGCTTCACATTCAGTGTAATGTCATAGAATGGTTTCAATTATACAGCAGATTATATAAAAGAAGTGCATTGCATGATATTATGATAATTGTGTGGCAGTATGTGTGTTGTTGAACGCTATGGCCATCTAAGTGGTCAAAATATAGCAACTGCCTGTGGAAATTTAATTCCCGTATGTGCGGACCAGTTTGTTCCTCAACTGTTATCTTCTACTAATGTTTGAGGTTATATTTAGCACTGTTTTCTTATCTGGAATCAGGAAACAGCCCCGCTCTGTCTCTCAGGACCCCCTGTGATCTAGTCTCGTGGCTTTAATTGTTGTCTTTCCTCTTATATAAATGAACCTGGGCTTGAACTCAAAACAGGCAGCAGGTTTGTTTTCACTGGCTGCCCATTCTCTATGTGATTGACACAGCACACGGGCCAGAAACACAGAATCCATGAAGCATCCAGTTAATGGAGATGTAGAAATGAGAGTCTTTACCTTTCACTGTAATCTGGGAGAAAAAAACAGCACTGATGTGACAAAATTCCAGATACACGCAGAACACTTCATATGGACTTCATAAAACCACATGAACAGGTAGCCTCGCCAAAATCCCTGGTGTATACAGATGCTCCCACCTGTGCCTGAGCAAAAAACAGTCTTTGGGAAAATGTCCATTTGCTTTATGCTGCAGTGTGTGTTTTTTTTCTTCAGTGGACTGTCAGGGATGATGTAATGAAAGGATGTAGTTCCACCTCTGTTCCCCTCCAGTTTCAGGGGTCTTCTATGCTTTATGGGCCGACAGGATGTGGAAGGAGGAACAGGGGTGAATTTTGTTCATGTTCGATCCTATCCTCACAACATTCATTGTGTAGTTACTTTACTAATGGACACACATGGAAATTTAGTACTATTTATTCCAATGCACAACATGTTCATTATCAGTGATGACCTCACACTGTAATTTACATGAATGCTCATTGTCAGAATGAGAGAACATTGGACGTACTAGTACCATTCAATGCTACCGGTACTACCTCAACAAGCTTCTTTGTGCTGGTCTTTTTTGCAACAAAAAAGATGAATTTTTAGGAAATGGCAGTCACTGTTAAGATTTGAGGTTTGAGCAATATGGGTTTCCTGGAACGTTATTTCATGTTTCAAATAAATAGCCATGATTCTTGGTGTCAGGCTAAAACATTTGCTTGCAAGTGTTCAGAAATTATAAAGTAGGAGCATGAAGTATAGCAGTACTCACAATGGACGCAATTGCAGAGTTACAGTATAATCAACGGTGCAGAACACCTAAATAACCAAAAAAAGAAGAAAACTGCACATGGATTAGGTGGCATTTACAAACACCTGAGAGGTCTATCTTTCTAGAAAATACTGTCATTTTAATATTCTTCTGATGGCAATATTTAAAGAATGCACTGCATATTCAAAATAATGGAACTGCTGCTTTTGTTACGGAGCCTAAGGCTGTGGCAAATTGCATAATGTGTTTAATAGTCTGATGCCTGTGATGATTTATTGAGTACAACCTCTAAGATTCTGTCACCAGGCAAGTCATCACACAAGTGCCTGAAACAAAGAGAACTGCCAGATGAAAGAGGAAGTTGATCAGCCTTCTGCTCTCGTTAAATTTGGACAATACACATAAGGGTGTCACGCCGTGACGGTGTTTGATCAGGAAATATAATTCAATCTGTTCTGATTGGGACTCAGAATAATGTGTCTATCGTGTCTATCACTGTAAGAGTTTATTGCACATGGAAGCACACGCTATGTGCCATCAGAATAATTCGCAGTGACATCTTGATAGGGGCCAAAGCCCTAAAGGAAATGCTAAAGGATGCCCTAAAGGAAAAGGAAGTACGAGACAGAAAAAACAGTAGCTCTTACTGTTATTCAGCAGATATGAATTTCCTGACAATTAAAGTGTGAAAGTTGCATTTGATGTGGTTAAAGCAGTACTTTTGTTTGACATAGAGTTGCATCTGACCACAGGCTGAGGTTGTTGACCCCCCTGTTTGGACACCATGAACAGGGAAGAGAAAGGGGGGAGATGTGGTGGAGGAGGGATGCCATGAACATTTACATTTACATTTATTCATTTGGCAGACACTTTTATCCAAAGCGACGTACAAAAGTGCAAATAGTGAGCAAACAACAGGCACAAGAGCAAGATGTGTACAGGTCATACAATGCAAATAGTGCTGAAGCTGAGCGCAAGGTCAGTGATGCGAGCCAACTAATCTGAACTAGGATTGCATCTCAAATACAATTACAGAAAAAATGGAGTACCGCTATACTACCTAGGCAAGTGAGCAACAAGTACAAGACAGGAGTCAGATTCTCAACGTCAAAGTTACAAGGTCGAAGAGGGAGAGGTATCAGTCCAGGTAGAGTCTGAAGAGGTGTGTCTTCAGCGCACGTCTGAAGGGTTGGATTGAAGGAGTTGTTCTCAGGGGGGTGGGGAGTTCATTCCACCCCAGCTGACACAGAAAGGAAGTGTTATAAGTGGAATTTTTATAGTCGTGGATGGGACGGGTTTGTCTGTGTTCAGTTTATTGCATAGGGATTGTCTGAAAATTCAAAAGATTTTCTAGAAAATCAAAAGATTTTTAACCAGGAGTCTATTGTCTATTTAAATGTACTGGAATTGATTTTGCCCGACCTCTCACATTGAGAGAGCAGCGTAAAGTTGAAAATAGTTCTACATTGGCTCTGCCTCTTTCATTGCATTTTTGGCTGTGGCTGATTACCGGCCGCCCTCTCCTCTCTATAGACCAGTGTTTCCCAACCCTACTCCTGGCGGCACAATGTCCTGCATATCTTCTGTCTATCCTTGCTCTACCTACCTGACTGCACTCAACAGTGGCACATTTGATTAGCTGAGCATACCTGATTTAATCAATATAGATAGAAAGAAGTTATGCAGGACAGTGTACCGCCAGGAGTAGGGTTGGAAAACACTGCTATAGACAATTATGCAATTGTTATGCACTACTCCCCAGTGCAGATGGCTTGTTACACAGACCCTTTAAAGCTGTGCCTTTTGCAATAGTCTCAAAGATGTTACATTTGCGTTTGCAGTAAACTTCAGTGGAAGGCGGGAAGGGATTGGGCGGCTGCCGCTATCAATTGATTACATCATTAGCAACCCTTAACCGGCAGTTAGGGCACACCTGTTCCCACTTCCTTCTGTGTGATCGCCTCACTTGCCGATTGGCTGGAGAGGAAGTCTGTGCTTTTGTGAAACCCCGCAGGTGTGGTGGGTAAAGGAACATGCTCCCCTGCCCTCTTCAGTGACAGCCAAAGAGCGGAAACCTCAGTGTGCAGAAAGAGGGAAAAAAAGAACAGAACGGAGTGTGAGCTTATAACAGAGGGTGACTGAGTCAAAGGGTGATTCACCCCTTTGTGGAGCAGGACTATGTTGCATTGGAGAAGGGTCTCACTACAGAGGACAGCATGGGCAGTCAGAATGAAGCTTCTTGAGGTGTGGGGGTAGTGTCTGGGGCTGAAGCACCAGAATGAGTAGGATTCTAGTAAAGTAGTACAGTAGTATATTATCTCATGCATTTATTCATGAAATAATGTCTATTATACACCTTTACCTGTCCATCTTGAGGTTCTGTATGGTGTGGTCAGATATCCACACAGGGATACTGATGAAATTGTGGAATAGGTCATTAAATATTACAACAAAAAAAAAATCAAAGATCCACAATACAAATTTATTGTGCGCTCCAGATTTTGTTTGTCATTCATGCACCTCAGGCAGCATCAGACTTCTCTCAGTATGAAAACTCAGTATGAAATGAGTGAATGTGAAAACACTTTCTGTCACAGTGGCAATGGGGTCGGGCAGCTACACCCTGCATCGAAACGTCAGCAGTGACAGCAGTCTCCTCTCCATTACCTCTCAGTCTGAGTGACTGAGGGATGGACCAGATGTTAAACGCAAGCTAGCTTGAAACGGATCTCTCAGCTGGCGTACCAGATGTCTGCGTCTCCATCCCGCGAACAACAGGCTAAAAAAGGAGCACGTTCGCTGTCCTATTTCAGACACTGCTGCACCTTTCACATGTAATGAATTGTCAAACATTTATAGAATCCACCTGGGCCTGGAAGCATGTGTCTCTATCACACCTGAAGCTTGAAACTGGAAAATAAACTCCAGCATGTTTGTTATTCTGGACCAGAAAATAAAAGCATTTTCCCCCCAGCTGGTTTGTTTCGAAAACAATCACTAATATTTTTGTTCCTGTTCCTTGTGTTTGAGAACCCGTCAGAGTTCCTAATCAGCTGGAACAAAATGAAATAACATCAAATAATTTTTTGATGTATCGTTTGTGTAAAATATATTCCAAATCCATTTTTCTATGTAATACTGCGTAGCTGGCATAAGCACATAATATACCGAATATATACTTTAACACCCATTTAGTGCCCCACTCCCCACAAAATCATCTGCTGACTCACTCATGTGAAAATATAGAGGGTTTAATGGGTTCAGTCATCTTACCTCGCTAAGAACTTGGATTCAAATATGGATTCAAACTATTCAATTGTACAGTTGTTATGACTTGGACAAAGCAATGGTGTTGGCCTCATCGTATGATGGCTAAAGCATGGCGTATGCCTACCACGTAACTCTCCCCTGATACCTTCACATTGTTCCCCCAACCACAGCCTATTACAAACTAGCTGCACGTTGTCCACTGCTGTAAGTTCACCTCTACTTTCCAGATAAATTTCTCTCATTTTTACCACCAGGCACTCCATGTTGCAGAGTTTCTGCACTTGGTCTTGTCTTTTGTTGGTGTGTATGCTTAAACTGTGCTCCCAGCCTCTTTCCTATTTTAAAGTATTTCAATAATCTCTGGAAAAAAGTGGAGAACAGTTGCAAAGAAGCGGACTAACAAGTGAGTCATAACCACTACTGTATAGTTAGTAAGTTAAGTGGGAGAGGTTTGCTGAAATGTTTCTATAGTAATAAAATTCAAATTCTTGTGCTTAAGTGGGGAGTGAGGAGGACTGGCAATAATTTAATTCAGATTGTAATGCAGGTCACTTAACCGCAAGGCATATCACTTTTTTATACATTGTAGCTATCTCAAAACATGAATTAAGCATAACATAGATGTCCAAATATTGTAGAGATCTGTAATGTTGTGCCATAATTATAAGCAGATAGAGGCACATTTCTGGCTGCTGCCTCTAGGAGAGTGTGTTGCTGGTAGCAACTTGTCAGGAGTGCCAGTGGATGGCTGTAGCCGCGTTTGCTTAATAATTGTCAAAATTCCATGGAAATGGAAAAAAATGATGTTACTAATCAGTAATTAACATTTCTCTCTCAGGAACTTTAGAAAATTTGTTTTGTTAAATTTCTTGGTTATGCTCGTAGGAGAATGTAATTAGCTTCTTGCTTTTGTTCCCTGCAATGTTTCATTTCCCTGCTGTAAGAAAATATACTGGAGAACACTCACTGGTACAGCATTAGAAAGTCAACCACTGCCGAGGAACCCTCTGAAACAGTGACATTTTGGCAGTGCTGGTGACCCTGATCTAGCTCCGGCCAATGATTTTGCCTCAGAGTCTTCAGGAGTGAAGAGAGCTCATTAATGAAGTATCAGCAGGCTTCCTGCGGATAATTTGATCAGGCCAAATGTGCAAACTCTGCAAAGAGGAGGAAACAGGTTGCAGGAGGCAAGCAGGTGCAGTTCCTTCCACATTTATTACAGGAAAAAAACCGCCATTAAAGGCTAAGGATGAAACCCTTGTTAATCAGCGATTTACCTCAATTAGCACCATCGCTCAGACCCCCCACCCTCTACCACACATTTAATAGCCGATTCCTCCACTGCCACAGTAGCTCCTACACTACTGCACATTACAGTATATATTTACTTACTTAACTGCTGCTTATATACAAACTCACCAATTTCACATTTATCTATTAATCAATAATGGTCACTCTCCTTGAATATATACATGGAATAAATATACCAAAAAGGTGCCCATACAAAATATACAGTATGTAGAGAACACATTTTAGAGGATATATTTTTAGTGCAATAAATATATTTATAATGAGTCATTCGTTGCTGTTTCGGCATTTTGAAATATTTCTGATTTGTATCAATGTTTTTTTATTATATTTCTAAATTATTCTTAGACTGAACAACATATTACTTTGTCTATAACCAATTTCTGTATGGGTAGGAAAACTGAAATTCTCCTTCAGTTCACTGTTCAATGCATCCATCTGATATCAACAAGCAGCACAATACTAATATGCATCTTAAAACTGTAGCCCAGGTTGACTAGTGTGCCCTCCTCTTCACATGACCCAAACAGCTGTGATCCTCACGCATCTCCTTGTACATCAAGGTTTCTCAAGCTGCCATTGAATTCCTTCCTATTCTGAACCAAAATGGCAGATTGAATGAAACAGCATTTTTCCATGCAAATGGAAACTCTGTAAATCTGTGCCCTGGTGGAAATGGTGAGTTAAGAGGGTATGTCAAATCGTCAAGAATTTCAAAGGTTTTCCAGGCCTTTTCAAACCTGGCCTCACATGAATCCTTTCCGTGCGCACAATGTAAATGTTAATCCTCTGTAACAAACTTGCACAGAGGCTCGAATGTGAGGGGGAAATTTCTGAAAAAGTTCAATTCACACACCACCTGACCTTTCAATCTGAAATGCAGCATTCTGAACCTTCAGCGACACAGAACTGCAGGCAGCTGATTAAGGTCTTGCTGTCTCAGAGCTGTGGGCACAATGCGCGGTGTCATCAGTCACAGTATATCCAGAGCTGCGAACAAAACATTAAAGAGTATAACACGAATTACAGTATAACATTGCTACTGAAGTGGTATCTCTGTGTGGATACACCCCCCGCATATTCAATAAATCTTTATTTTTCTCACTCTGCATCTGCATTAAAAATGCTTTTTACCGGTCTGATTTATATGCCCTTTAAATACTACTGCGCTCCATTAGTGCCAATTCACACCCCCAGATAAATGGTCCAGCCCCTGTCACAGCCACTAAGGAAACTGAGGAAAGCAAGGAAAAAAATAGCAGCCTAGGTGCATCTATCATGTTTTGCTGCCTGTGACCTTTTTCGGGGACCAAAATACTGATATTGCGCTAACCGCATGCGCTTGATCATTGTGCTGCCTTTCTTGCACCATCTGAATAGGGCCATGCCTTTCCACGGGCTAAATACGGCCCTCAGCATCTGACAGCACAGAGGAAAACATTCAAAGCATGGTGCATTGTCATGGTCGCCCCCAATAATTAAGGGTTTGAACTGGGGCCAGCGATCGTGGCACCCTCAGTTAGCAGTCTGCACTTGCCAGATGCCTCTCAGGGCAGAAATGCATTGGGTGTTGCTTCTTGTTAATTGATTTTTTTTAAAGTTAGCCATCAACAGATAGCACAACAGACCACTTTTAGAAGCTATAAATGCCCTGCTGGTGATTGTCTCAGAGCACCACACCTCTGAGAAGCCGGGTTCAAATAAGTGGAATAAATCATCTTCCATTGTTCATCAAAATTCATCAAATATCTTGCTGTAATTGGAAAAAAAGCTTTCCAAATAAGACTATAAAAGATATAATAATGCATTTATACTACAGTGGAGATGGGGGGGGAAACATTCATGGGTATAGCTTTCTTCAACGACCATATTCCCAAGACGGGGGTGTGTAAATTACAGAAAGTGCTGTGTATCTCCACTGGAAAGTGATTAATGCACTATGCTATGTGGCACACGGACATGGAGTCATACCAACCCAGCAGCCCACCCAGTCCTCTCGTCACAGAATAACAATAATGGGAAATGACAGTGTACACCCCATGGAAAGACAACGTCAATGGACTCAATGTGTCACAGGCATTTTAACTTGTATTGTTCACATAAAGCAACATCTTGTATGTCGTTTCATTTAGCTTTGACAAGAGAGTTATCGTCTAAGATGATTGTCCATAAGGACTACAGCTAAACATTAACTGTTCTAAAGGTTAACATCCTGGAATGCTTGTTCCTGAAAAAAAAAACTAAACTGTGCCACAATCTGCACATTTGTACGTATTTCACGACATATTATCTATCTGCAGCAATCCATGTAAGGCGCCTTTGCTTTGTAACGTGTGTACTGTCCCACGGCATACAAATGTAATTGTTCCCACAATAGATGATGTCACCTGTATGCCAACAGACGTTTGTCCAAATAGCAGGTTTTCAATTACCCGAGACCCCAGTGTCTGCTCGCACCCGCTGCTTCACTCCCGCTAACCTGGGCATGATGCTGCGTCCAGCTGCAGCGCTTAAACAGAGAAATTTCATTTTCTCCCGCGGTTACCATGGCGATATTTGTGAAATTATGCATCTAACTCTATCTAAATAATACCCCAGGACTTAACTGCATAAATTAGTGGGAAAAATAAATCAACCAGGTGAAGTGCTGCTGCATTTATTCCGAGTATTTTTTTTTTTTTTTTTTTTTGCCACAGCAGGGAGCTAGTGTGAAAATGCATTAGGGGGATGGCTAATGTCATGGAAGAGACAATGTCTGGAGAAACACATTTCAGTCTGACTGATTCAGTGCTGACAATTACAGCTCTTGCCTTTAGCCGGGTGTTGATGTTGTCTCAAAGGAAATTGTAACACTTATGGAAAAATAGAGCAAATAAACAAATAAATTCATACACATATGCAGTGCGCCATTGCAAAAATTAAAAAACATATTAAGAGTCTAGGAATATGGCTATGGTTGCATTTAGAAAGTGGACATAAACCACCTGCCTTTGTTGCCCTGTAAATGCAGATTCACAGTGTCTGAGTTCTGTGACTGATGAGCTGCTCAGGGATCAGTCCCTGAGGGGTAGTAATGAGGGTGAGCATTTGCTCGTGCGCCTCCCCCATTGTCCCCGTGTCACTCTGCCGCGTCACCTGAGCGCACCTGTGTGATCGTCTTAAACCCGCCTCTGTCTGGCCCGCCAGCTGGATCACTCTGACCAGGCGTCTCCCCCCGGCACGTGCCGTCCTTGTCCCTCCTGGTGACGTTTGTTTCCTTTCTTTTGTCTCTCCTTTTCTCCTCTTTTTCAATCTGCTGTCCTTTTTTATTCACCTTTTCCTCTCTGGTAGCCAAACCCACAGAGCACTGATTTTAGCATTTTCGTTTTAGTAAGTGTTATGTGCAGGACACATAACAATCAGTAAATATGTACACACTAATTGCAGTGTGTGTGAGTGTGTGTGTGTGAGTGTGTGTGTGTGTGTGTGTGTGTGTGTTTTTGTTTGTTTGTGTGTGCATACATAAATTAAAATTATGAAGTACCTATAATTTTTCTTTGTATTCTAACCACCTGGCCAATAACGACAATTACATATTAAGTGAGTACTAGAAAATGGAAAGTGTTGAAGGGAGTCTCTGGAAAATCAGAATCAAATAGGTATTTCCTGACATTTTGCTTGTGTTCAGAACTTCCAAGATTTTATGGGCTTCTCTTCATTTCACGAGATCCATGCTCTGGAAAAGTGGACGCCTCATGAATGATTAAATGATTATGTATGTACATACATTAAAAATGACGCCATCCACCACACAAAGGTGACCTTACTTGAGCTGGGCTTGGCAGATACCTTGCAAAGATGTCTAGACTCCAGCTGCAGCGACAGTGTTTGTGCTAATAGTATGGGTCCTGGTAAAAAGGCTTTCTCATCTATAATCTCTCTGGGACTCTGGTGCATACTACACAAAAGCTTTTGATGAGAAAAGGTGAATGTTAAAAACAAAGAACACACAACATTAACACACAACACAAGATTTTTTTACAGTTATGAACTTGAATTTTGATTCAGTTAGTGATTCAGTTATGAACTTGAATCACTAGCTGAATGTAGGTTTATTACACTGGTGTACATGGTCTACAGGAACACTGTATGAGGACAGCTCCACCTGGAGTCAAACTGGCAACCACTGGGTCATGAGCCAATGCTTACCACTGCACCACACTGCTGCAGGGTTCATTTACAAGATTTTCAAAAGCACTGTATGGATGATTAGTCTATAGGCAATAGGTTGTTTATTTTATCTGACCCAACTGAAAGGAGTTACACTATTTGAATCTTCCAAATGTACATTTGAAAATAAATCCACAACCTCATTAAGTATGAGAATCGGAGGGGTTTTTTTTCTGTAGGCCAGATTATGAGACTCTACAAAGTGATATTTGTTAATTAGTGAGTTTCAGAGTTGCAGCATATTCCATCTCCATAAAGGAATTGCAGCACACTTCTTTAATGATCTTCAGTCCATTTGTAAAGTGATTTAAATAAAACTTCTCAAGGGTTGCCATTGACTTAAGATATTAAGGAGTCGGAAATGACTTCGCTCACTGTGTTAATAGTGAAGCTTTTAAAACATTTTTTTCCTCCAATATGACAGATGGGCTCCACAACTCTTAGCATTAAAATGCCTTCCCCACAGGATATGCCTTTTAAGCAGACGGTGTGTATTCAAAGGGTCTTTTAATTCTTCCCCCTTTTCGGGTTTAGATTTTTACCTACTTCGCGATAATGCGTTCACTTTGCAGCCCCGCTTCGCTTCTCGGTGTTGCCGCTAATTGTCAAGTGGTTCAACGGAGAACACCCCTTGCCCTAATGGAACACGGAGGTAAGGACTCTGCTGGCAGACGGCCGCACTCAAAGAAGCGATTGGATTAAAACCGTCGATGGGCTCTCAGACCCTGTATTTAGACGCAACCCCAGCGCAATCACAGTTAACCTCAGATTACGCAGTCGTCCTGCTTCAAAAACAGTGATTAACCGTCCTCAAAATAAACGACAGAACGAGGGAGCGGTCTCTCTTCCCGAACGCTTTTATTTTTCAATTTTTTTTTTCTTTGAAGAACGCCTTTTGTCAGCCGCTTCCTCACTTCATCTTTATGTTTTACCATTTCTGAGTTGATGGACTCGCGGATGAGTCGGACCGCTGTGATATTTCTGCCATTGTCCTCCGAAGTTCATTGTCGCTTTTTTTTCTTTTTTTTATCAGCCAGCAGAAATAGGCCGCGAGCTGAATTAAGCGTCTGGGGAACTGCACTCCAGCGATAACAATACAAATGGATTTTCTCAAACAGAGAAAAACAGCTGTCTCCATTATTTGAATGCTTCACCTTTCCCCGGTCCATTAATTGGGTCTTTGATCACAGGCAGAGGTGGAGAGAGCCTGATAAGAAATAGGTTATTAGTAAAGTAGCCTGGAGGACTCAGCTCAGGCCTGGTGCTTGCTGGAGGAGATGAGATAAACCCATAATGCCTGTGTATGTGTGAGTGCTAGTGAGTGATAGGGCTTCGCTCGGCCCCTGAACTGCTAGCAAAGGGAGAAGAGTAATACTCCACAACTATGATAGCTAATGCAGGATATAAATTCAGCTTCCAGGGGATGGAGTGTGGGATAAAATTCCATAAAGAGTTTTCTCTAAATGGTTTACATCCCCCACACACATACCCCCCCATCCCCCGACCCCACTCCTCCTCCACCCAAATCAAACTGTGTCACAGAATTTCACCATGCTTTTCACAAGCCTGATATGTGCTGAGCATCACTGTCGGCCCTCGGGTAGTGGGGGTGGGGGGTGGCCATTTCCCTCACAGACATTAATAAGCGTGTCCCTTTGAAGCTGCGTTTAAGGACTTAAATCTGATCGCGTCTGAGCCTGTTTATTTATTTATTCGTTTAGCGTCCACGGCCCAGGTGTTGAGTGATTTCATAATCTTCAGGAACTGGCTATCTTGTAATCCGTTTTTCGCCAAGGAAAAAAGACCAGAGGGGGCGAGTCTGTATTGGTTTGTTGTTAATGCGGCAGAAAGAGGTGCTATGGAGAAAACAGTTAACATTAAATTACCGACACAAGACTATCTTTACTGAGCACATGCTTCACCGCCCTAGGCCCTGGTAATCTGTTAATAGCATTCAGCCAAAATGACATTATTAAGGAAGTGAGGCAGCAGCTACATCTTTTGCAAGCGGAATGAGGCATAAAGTTGCTTTTTCCATCACCGTGGACCCAGCATATTTTCAATGCCACTCAGAATAGGTGTAGGACACTTTTAAGACGGGGCTGGTTGGATGAATGTGAGTGAGTATCTGCCAGGCAAGGACAAAGGCTTCGCTTAAATGTCAGCTAATGGTCTCCGCGCTGCTCCGGAGCCAAAGAGGGAGAAAGAGCACACTTTTATCTCAAGGTTCCCCTGAAACTCAAGCCTCGATTTATAAAAATACTCCTCTCCCTTGGGCTTTGCTGTGGAAAACATGTAATCTACCACAGTTGTTAGCGACAACGGAATAACTGGTTCCATTTCTGGCAGGCACAAATAAGTGAAACTAAGCCTCATGTAAACTGCAGTTAAGAACCTACAATACAATTATGCGCTCCCATTTAATGGAGAACATATGTGTTATCGGGCTCTGGGATTTTTTTTTTCTCTCTTTAGAGAAAATGAAAAGTACAAAAGCGAAACTCATAGAATCCTGTCCCTCTCCTTTCATTTCCTCTCAGACTCACTCAGATCTCCTCCTCTCTCATACCAAAAATGGACTGCACTTTCCCACATCTCTCTTCTCTTGCATAATTTGAAATAATAATGCCGTCAGCTACAATAATATATTGTTTGAAATACATTTTTATCCAGAATATTTTGGATTAGCATGAGTAATTGTCTGTGACGTTATCTTGGATGTTTATGGAGACATGGGAGATTTGACATCATGCTTTCCATTTGCAATTATGTATAATTTGTGATCTGTGAACTCCTGTGGCAGGCTTCATCTTCTCACGAGTCTGCTGCACAATTAAAATAAGTTTCTTATGTTTCCAATTTTCTGGCAGCAGGTCTGTTGGATTGACTCTAGAAATTGCATCCTATTCCTCATGCCAATTTAGACATATGCATCATAAAATACATAATAGCATTTATGCTACAGCTAGCTGCCACACGCAGACAAACAGCCATGCAGCTGTATTCATTTTACTGTGAAATATAGATGTTTCATGAAGATGATGCAACAAACTGAAGCCTTTTTTCGTGTTGAAAGTTCCACTGTTTTCCAGGAGTCTCTCAACCCCTTTTCCCCACGGTCAGGGAATAATCTTCCAGTTTTTCTCAACTGGCCATGGGTTTTCTTTTTTTACTACATGTTCAGCTATTTGATCATAAAAATGCACTTCAAATAAATATCAAATAAAATCTGATTGATGGATTGATGAATGCAATCAGCCATAAGAACCTGATAAAAAGTGCACCATGTGAAACAATATCCATGGAAAGCAATTAGAGTAATTAACCATTTTTTTTGCAATGGTATAGATCCAGTTTCAATGTCCTTACGTCCTCCACAGTCTGTCTGTAGTGCTTCCATATAGGGCGTCCTCTAAGGGCGCTTCTCAGTGGTATTTCAGAGGTTATTTTTACATGTTGCCATTTTCCCAAATGGCAGCTTCTCCCAATGCAAGACTCAAGGCAGGATCCAGCTGAGCAGCAAACGCGAACACGTCAAACCTCCGCGACTTGGAAGAAGAGCGAGATGGTGCACCTTGCTGTATTTATAATTAGAACAAAAGATCAGCCTGTATGTTAATCTTTTCAGAGCCATCCTTAAAGGCTACCTAAAGTGGCATTTATGCGAACAGAACATCCAGGAAAAGAAGTTACTCACATTCTTTTTACATTGAGGTCTTCCAAAAAAACATATTGACTTCCACTTCACTTAGATATATATATATAAAATGATAATTATATATTATTTCATATTATATAAATGAACCATTGTTTTCATCCAATAGCCTTGGGTGGCCTTTAACAGTGTGTTTCGAGGTGGTGCTGGGAGCGTGAAGCCGTCTGGAGTGTTGATCTTGGGAGAGTCCCCAGCTGCGATGATTGATGGCTGAGCACTGCCGAATAAGGAGCAGGGTGCATGGCACCCACGGTGTGTTTAAGGGATGATTGATGCGGTTCAGGGCTTCCCCTCAGCAGCACCCCTTCTCCGCTTCGCGTGCAAGGACCCCGGTCCCGCTGACTGGTGCGGAAAAAAAAATAAAAAATCTCCCCACACTTCTCCAATCTGCCGCAACCCCTCGTTTGGAGCCGCCCGAGTTTCTCTTTGTGTCTCCTGTTCCCTGGGTGGACCTCGTTTCTGCCCTGGTTGGACCGCACGTTTGTTCTTGACGTCTCTCAACCTGCAAGCAAGGGTAGTGCAGAGGCCTATGACTGAGCTGTCATGAAACTTTGAATTTACAAATTTAACAAAGGAAATCTGAATGTCATTTATTTACTTAATTAAAATAATAAAATTGTATATAAATCATTAATCAATGAACAAAGTGAATAATCTGGAATCTGAATCTGTACATTCTACTTCATCAAAACACCAACAAACAAAAATATATTGAGTATATATTTTAGAGAACATTTTTTTTTGCTCTATCAATATATTTAAAATATGTAAATGATTGCCATTTTGGTATATTGCAGTATATTTCTAATATATTTTACATGTATTTCCAACAAATTCTTAGGCTGAACAACATATTCTTAGTATATAATGTTATATTTCATATTCATGCCCTTAATGTGTTGCACTGGTTGTTTTTTCTCATTGTTGTAATTATCTCCACCTCGGAGATAATAAAGTTGTCCGTCACACAAAATGATCATGGTGCTCATTCGCAGCACTGATCAATCGATGTCTTTTAAACAGCGTACAGTCTGAGGCATTCATAACCAGACAGTAACAGCCAGTGCGGTCATGCTTCGGTGTGAGAAAGAGCTGATGTATCTTAAGGCGTGGGGGATTTTTGGTGTATTGGTGTACAATTTTGTCACACCAGGGAGGGTCTGCCGTGTGGCACAGGAGAAGAACAGCAACAGTTGAGTTTTGGATTGAGCTGCACTGGTTGCCCTTGAATTGACTCTTATCACATGGAGAAGAGGATACTGAGCCTTGCAACTGGTGTCATTATTTGTGGTTTCTCCTCTTAGTTCTAACAATTTGCTATGTGAAGAAATGTGGGGTAATTTAATTAACTAAAGCCCAGGGAAAGTGTCTACCCTTTCAAATATTAACATATTTAGAGTGTATTTTTTGAGACTATATTGTTTAACTTAATCAATGTAATCAATGTATTCAAATATGTAAGTTATTGCCATTTTGGTGCATTGCAATATATTTCTACTTTGCATTAATATATTTCAAATGCATTTGCTATATATTCTTGCGCTTAACATGTTAAATTAACTTGATTTTGTATTACATTTGCTTAAAAGTATAATGAATCTTTTCCAAAAAAAATAATCAATGATATTTACAAAGTAAACTTTTTTATTGAACAGACCAAGGTGCGCTTGAAACAAACCTTTTTTGAAGCACTGATTATATTTCTGATATCTGCATTTAGGGACCTCAGTTTCTCCGTTAGCCTCCTGGCTCCACAAACAGAATAGTCTTGAATTGCAGATGTGTTCCAGTGGCTCAGACAGAATGAAATATTAATAAAAAATAGAAGCATGAGTGCTTTTTTTTGGTCAATTCCCCCCACGGACAGCCGCCTGTCAGAGTCTCTGCCTGCTCTGACTCATCCTATTTAGAAGGAGTTTCAGCTTGCCAGGGCTCCGCCATGAAAAACAATTCACTGTGATTCACTGTGGAGAAACATAAGCTATCCGTCATTCTCCTCTCTCGCTGCCCCCATCCCCTCTCCCCGAAAAACAGGCAATGTGCAAATGTCTGGTGCATCTGCTGGAACACGTTTTGGAATGTTAATGTTTTTTCTGCTGTGTTTTGTCAGTGAATGCATAAAATCACAAGAATAATAATGATAATATTTCTCTAGTTTTCTTGTTTCAGAATAATTAATCTTGAAATAAGGACTGTCAGTGTCTTTTTATTGTAAATAATCATATTAGGCAGCTCCTTTTTCACCCCAAAATAATATGATGAATATGAGAGAAATTTCGAAGAGCCTTACGATGAAGTAGAGTCACATCTGAATTTTCCTTAAATAATGAAATAGACTTGTCTTTGATTATCTTTATTTATTAGTATTCGGGTCTGCATTCTAAAGCTAAACATTTCTTTGTGAAGAAATTTTGCAGTGACTTAGCAGGGTGTTCACCACAATGCACAAAAATGGTGCGCCATTTTCTCTCTGCATTAAAATTATTAGTCACCACTTCATTCCATTCTTCTCTCTCTATCATACTCGGGCTGAATAATTTATCGCGCTGGTGGAGCTCCGAAGTGCTTTCGCGCTCAGACATAAAAATACGTTGGAGATCCCAGCAGCTGCTTCGCTGCGGAGGAAAAAAAAAAAGTGAAATGTGTGAGAAATACAGCATTCAAACAGTGTGATGCACCTCGCATTCCGCCAAATAAATGACCTGAGAGTGGGTATAAATCAGCAGGGTGCCGTCTGGCCTACCCCCAACTCCCCCCTCCCCACTCCTCTGCAGAGCAGGAGGGAGAGCAGGAGCGGGGGTGGGGGAGCAGGAGGAGAGGAGTGGAATAAGTGCAGCTGATGGAGAGAGGAGTGACGTGACACACCTGAGCTCTTGCGCGTGATTAATATCGGAGCGCGGACACGCCGATGGTGAGGACCCAGAGTTCCTGCGCAATTTATAGCTCCTGGCTCGCACCCCCACCGACCCCCTCCAGTCTTCCCCAGCTGTTCCGCACCTGGACGCCGGCCCGGGAGAGAGACGTGCCATCCATCTCTCCGAGGGGCGTGGGCGGGGGGGGGGGGGGAGGAGAGAGAAGGGGGGGGGGCGCAGGAGGAGCAGGCGTGCCTAGCAGGTGCCGCACGGGGTGGGGGGGGGGCGAGGGGGCAGCCCAATATCACTCGCCTGGGAGAATTAGAGCCAGGTCCAAACACTCTCACCCCAATCACGGCGAAGGTATGTGCGTGTGTGCTGGGACATTACTCACCCTCTATAGGGGCCCTAATGTGTTTTAAGGTTAAGCCACAGAATGAATAGGTTTACATGCCTCCAGTTCAGTGAAAGCAAACTGAAGTATTGACTACGGTTGGGAACCATGGCAAGGGTTCATGTGGTTTCATGAGTTTAGTGGTCAGAGCTTTATTCTGCTGTAGCTTACCATTTTTACTGTTGAAGTCAGTGATGTATTCAGAACAAGTAATTCCATGTCACAAGGACAACAAGCCAATAATGTATACAGCATAGTGTCATTATAATACGTAAGGGTTAGTCACCATGGGGCTGATTCTGAGCACTGAATAATTTTCTGCACAGTGAAGGACACCGTTTACCTGTGCTAAAAACTGCTTAATATTTTTTTATTGTGATTGTTTAAATGCTTGCTTGAATGTAATTTGTCAATCTGATGTTAATTTCCATCTACAACTTTATCAACAACTGAGCTCATTTCTGTCATCTCAGCTGCAAATCAATTAACTGTCACTGTCTGCAGTTATGGATGTGTCTAATTGTACTAGGCCAGCTATTGGCTAATAAGCTCTACCTGCCTGATTAGAGCTTTAATAAATACAGGTGTGTGCAGTGGAAGAGGCCCTGCTCATTTTCAGCAGTTAGTCTTGCTATGGCTGGTTCTTGTTTATTTTTTTCAAATAAGTTATTTAATGTTTTTTACTCCGTCTGAATATTTTACATGCCGAGCATCAGCAAGCAAAGTCACACGTATCATTTACATCGATTTCATTTTTTGTTATTCAAGCTCACCATACACACACAATTTCCACAATCTGTATCTGGCCCAATGTGATGACCTTCAAGGTTTAGGGCGTACAGGTAAAGGTGACACTGAGGGAGTCATTCAATGACCAAAAGGGATGGAGAAAAAATACAGAGAGATTTATTTGTGACACAACACAGAAAATAACCAACAGGTTAGTGACCATTAAATACACTGCAGCAAATCATTTTCTGTAAAAAGGTTAACTGCCTAACAAATAGGAATGAGTGTGTTGTAGAGTCCTGTCTCTTAAAGAAATTACTATACTGCAAAGAGTGGATTGGGTATGAAAATTATGAAGGGAACTGCAGCTGTTGTGTAGCTGTACTTTGCAAGGAAAAATGTCCTGCCGGTAATGAGCAAACTCAATAAAGCCTCTGTTCAAAATAAGGTGTTACTCTTGTAGCGTACCTGTGTAATTTTGGGTAATTTCGAGTTATGCTCCTGACACTACAGTATGAGGCTGCATTTCCCACATGTTTTTATCATGTTATGAAAAGAGTGTCTAATGAAACAACAATTGCTCCCATATATCATCTTAATACAAAATATTTTTTTAACTGAAGGAAGTGGAAAAATATTTATTTTGCTATTTGAAAAATAAATGAGAAAATGAGAAATGAAGCAAATTTTGGTGTTTGAAGCAAATGCAAGTCAAGTAGGAACATTTTATGTTGAGACAGTGAGCAAATGACTTGCATTACATATGATAATACAAATTAAAATAGCATCATCTTTTTGTATTACTTTGTTTCGATGTGAAGCATACTGCCGCAAGGATTGATAATATATTACACTGTCAAGGGACAATTTCCCAAAAGGAAAAAAACCAAAGGAAGAAAAAAAATCAATCTGTTCTCCTTGAATACAGCATTGAGATTCAGCATGCATTAATGAAAAATCATAAAAGGAGATGCGCTGGGACCTTTGGGCTTCTCAGTGCACAGGGGCTTGCCATTTGTCAGAAATTACCCTGCTTTTTTCGAAATGAATTCTTTATGCAGCTGCCACTTAGAGCGCATCTTGTTTTTCTCCACAAGTTTAATTTCGCTTTGGTGATTTTGAATGTTAATGAAATATATCTGAGCTCTGGGCCCTCCCAGGGCTTGTTAACCGAGCGTTCCCACTCGAGAGGAGCGGTGCTCAAGCAAGATGGACGAGGCCCATCAAGGCGAGAGGGAGAGGTTGGCAGCCAGGGGAGCGGGGAGATATTTAGGGTGAATTCTCGCTGCCTTACACATAATAAAGGGAGTCTTCACAGGACCCCAATTAACACGGCACTCACAAGTAGGCCTATGCAATCGTGCAGGTTCTACATTTTTTTAAACTAAAACATTACATTTCACAGCCTGCCCATAAATTTCTCCACTGCATTTCACATTAATTGTTATTCCTAAATGGGTTACTGACTTTGTGATTTGATAAGTCACACACAGAGCAGTCCCACAGGATGCCTGTTAGAGAGAATGAGAGTTTTTCCTCATTGCACATGCCCTCTCAATAACAGCTTGCAACTTACAACAAGTATAGTGGCACATATGTACGCTTGTACGCATGCATGCGTGGTTATCAACTGAAAGAACACAACTATGGGGTTATGGAAATGTCAAGAAAGATGGACCTACTCCAAGATATTTTAATTATTCTGGAAGTCAGTAAATATTTCGATTTTTATTTATCTTCTCTGATACCGTTATGTTAGCATACTTGTTGCTGTCATGCCACATCATATTAAGAAAAAGTAGAATTCCATCAAAAATCATTTATCATCACATGGCATGCTATTTTGAAAATGTAACGTTTTTTAGCCATAATTTAATTATGCTAAAGGAAGGCACATCTCACAGCCAAAGATGCCAATTTTTCACTGAGTGATTAATACCATAGACAGACTGTGCCCCATCAAACATGATATATTAAACATCCCAGTCTTTTTGAACTTTAAAAGAATCATTTGGGTTGGAACTTTATCAAATGCTTAGACAAGTTGTGTTGTTCCTGTACAGAGACTGCTAATTTTACTAGTGTACTAGAGCACACTGCAAGGCGGTAAGTGTTGGATTTCCAGTGACAGTGATCTCTTCATTTAGCACTATAAGTTATACAAGACTTGGGTTTTGGTATTATGATAGTGTGAAATTATAGTGTCATCAAATCACCATAATGTAGACACACCACCAGCTTCATGACAGCCAGTGGGTGTAAAAGGGGGACAAAACGGCAAACAACACCTCAGCTGATTTGCATAAACAACCTGGAATCATCCTGTTCGCTACTCTGTATCTGTTCATGCTGTTAGGATTAAACATCACGATTTTTATGGTGTAATGATTTGTCTGTTTTAGCCATGGAGGTTTTTCTCAAACCCTCCTATGTGGTTTTCTTGGTAACCATAGCAAGATGAGCAAGGTGATCAGTGGGTTTCACTCTGTGCCATGACCATGTTTGTGGTAAAGATCATCTGTGACTGTTTACATGATTATTGGGCTTGACTTTTGACCCCTCTACAGAGGGACATAAGCTTTGTCAGTGACTCTCACTCCCTATGAGTTAATAATGATACATAAGGTGTAAACTGATCGTGAGCCCTGGGAGAGTATACACATTTAATAACAAACACAGGTGTAGATGAAAGAATAATATTATGAGCACAACACAGTGTCATGAA